>CDEZ01023789.1:3058-14567 GCA_000826365.1 Acanthamoeba royreba
GGTAACCACCGGCTGCAGCTTTGGCGTGGCGAACGTGTACACATGCCCAGTCTCACTGGCAATGAGCACCAGCGCTTGAGTTCCCGTGAGCGTAGTCAGCTCGTATGCCTAACAGGTCATCTCGCTCATGAGCTCGCTGTTCCTCTCCCTTAAGCTGTCTGAGGACTTGGCGTACCTTCTTCATGAGACCGCGCTTGCGCCGAGAGAAAGTAACCTGCCTGCGGCTCTTGTTCTCAATGAACTTGATGTCGATCCTCCGGCGTCCCGTGCCTCCTGTCTTCTTCTTACCTATCTTGCTTGCGAGTGGCTTGCCGCTTGAGTTGGAGCCGCCCTTGCCGCCCTTGCCGGAACCGGTGTTACCGCCGTTTCCACCAGTCTCCCCAGAGTCCGCGTCTTCATCGTCTTCTTCCTCGCTGGAGCCGCCGTCGACGGTCTCCATGCTCGACACCGACATGCGCGAGGTCATCGGCATCTGGTGGTGCATGACCGACGCGGTTGGCTGCTGAGGCATGATGCGGATGTTGGTGAGCACGTTGCCCTCGGGACCCATCTCGTGGTGATGATGGTGCATGACGTGCGGGGACATCGAATGGGCGGGATGCTGCAGACCGACAGGGTAGGCATGGTGCTGGGTGTGGTGCGCGAGGGCCGGGTGGTGCGACATTGGGCCCAGTCCGCTCACCATCGGGTTGGAGCCGGGCGGCGGACCTTGACCTTGCTGGCCTCCGTTGTGGCCACCCTGGTGGGAGCCCTGGAGCTGGGGCGACCTGTTGTCGGACCCCATACCGTTGTTCTGCTTCTCGTTATCGTCGCTTGAGGACATCAGGTGTAAGATCAGATTAGGTTTTGATTCAATCCTGATCTAATCTCGATTCTCTGAATCAGTTGGATGTAAATCAAGATCGCTTGGATCGACTGGCGTGTAGGATGGGCCTTGAGAGGTCTCCTGTCGAGGGTGGAGTCGAACCAGTCCATGTCAGAGAAGGGAAGGGAAGTAATAGGGAGAAGAGAAAGAGAGGATGCTCGTTAGCTCTAGGACGACTTATTCAGGTAAAGGGAGGGACGACAACGAGAGTTGGGAGGGAGGGGGACGGGCTACGCAGAAAAGGGGAGGTGAGTATGTATATGTATATATTACCTACTTGAAGCCTATTTCCCTTCTCGACGTGGGGCTTCCTCTTGAAGGTCTTGTCCTGAAGTAGAGCAATGCAGGAAGGAAGGTGGCGACGAAAAGCGTAGGAACCCTGTTTGGGAGCACCGGTTAGTTGTAATGTACGGTTATGCGTGAACGTGATGCCACTTGCCTTTCCTTCAACGCTCGACACTTCCCCTTTTTGTTTCCTTCCTCTTCTACAGTTACCGGTTAGCGTAAAAGCACAGAGCGAGGTACGTTGGCGTAACTACATGCCCGAAAGGGTGTCCGGATTTATTCTCGCTTTCCTTCAAGAAAATTCTTTTCTTTTTGTTTCCCTTACGAAAATGGAAAGAAAACAGATCATTAGCGAAAGAACATGTTGCTTTGTGTTTTCAAAAACGGACAGGCACAGCTTGTACAAATAAAATATGCCTTGTTGGCGCAGCTGGCAGATGACGATCGGCATGGTGACAAAAACAACACAGCAGCCAGTGCACCGGTGGCACGCTTTGTCTGTTCGGCCAAGCTGATCATTTGCGCGTTACACGTTTGAAAGTCGTTTGAATTTCTCAGTGAGAAACAACACGTCGCATTGCTCAAATTCTTTACGGGTAGTGACAGCGTTCACTCACTCCCCTTCATCTTGAAAGAGGGGTGGCTTAGTGTTGGTGTTCTGAGAAGAAGAAAGCATGGGCAGAGAGGGAGGTACGAACCGCGCCACCTCGGCCTTCCACAAGTATGGCTGGAAGCTGCCCCCCGGAGACTTGTTCCGCGTGCTCGTCGTGGGCGAGCAGGCCAGCTGCACCCTCCTTCTCGGGTCCCTCCTGCACAGGGAGCACCTCCTCCTGCGCCAGCTCCATGAGCCCATCGCCGCCGCCGCCGGGCGGCCGCCACCAGAATACCAAAACCAATCAAATCCAACCCAAGGTGGTGCTACGAATGGGACCAATGGTGCCCTGCGTCAAGTACAAGAGGTGATTGATCCACATGGACAAGTGATCGAGTTCATCCTCGATGAGCGATTCCTTACGGATGAGGATGACGACGCATCTGTGGCAGCAGATTGTAATGGGGAATCCCATCCTTACGATCTTCATCATCAATCTGAAGATCTCTACTCAGGCTCTTCTTCTTCATCTTCGGGAGGTCTTCTACTCAAGCGCCAGACCTCTGGTTCATCGACGTCTTCCTCTGCTTCGTCGTCGCCATCGACCTCGTTGCGGAGCTCGGCCACGGCCGTCAGCACGGCGGCGGCGGCGGCGGCGGCGACTGCGGGAGACAGCTCGCCGCAGCGGCGATCGTTCGTAGTGAGCGACGAGGAGCTGGAGGAAGCCGTGCGCAGGCGACGCAGGAACGACGCCATCCAGCAGTACGTGCAGGAGAACAAGCACACGCTGGACCTGATCTGGTTCTGCTTCGCCTCACAGAACTGGTCTCGCAAGGAGGCCAGGTGCGTCATCACTGTCATCGCCATCATCATCGCCATCACTAGAGTGCTGCATGAGTGATAGGTGAATGTCTGTGATGATAGTTCGTAATTCTGACCGATGTGCAATGCAGAATGAAAAAGGAGGCTGAGTTCATCCAGAAGAAGTTGAGTGCTGAAGTGCAGGTCGTGATCGTCCACGTGCTGCTCTCACCCTATGAGAACTCATCAGAAGGCACGGATGACAATGCTCTGCGGTACGATTCCATCACCATGTTAGTGTGTTTACGGATGATTCTACTGCACAATTGGGTGAGCGCATGTCTGATGGAAAAGCCCAACATCAGGTGGCTTTCTACGCTGAAGACAAGCATGAAGCCGGAAGACAACTTGCGAGCAATCTTGCCCGTTCACCTTGGCTCGGATGATCGAGAGGCTCATGTAACGCTCACCACCATTGCTGAGCATGCCTTACATCGACGCTGATACAAACTTTGTTTTCCGAGTGCAGCTCGATACTCTGGCCAAGGAGACAGTATGGTCGTTTGTGAAACATCAGCGGGTGCAACTACCTGGTGGCTCTGTCTACAATGGTGATGTGGTTCACGGCAAAGTACATAACCCCTTTATCAAGAATGCTGACGTTCAATCACCCAACATCCATCCGTTTTGTAGTTGCATGGCTTTGGTAAGGAGGAAGCTCCCGCAGGAGACAGTTTTCTTGGTGACTGGGTGAGCGGATTCAAGCAAGGATACGGCACTATCAGGTATGAGACAGGGCCATCGAGATTCATACGAGGCCAACGCTCATAGCTTATCTTCCTTTTATACAGATATGGTAATGGGGACAAGTACGAGGGAGCGTGGGAAGCAGGAATGAGGCACGGGAATGGCCGGTAAGCGATGAAGATGTGATACTATGGGCTTGACTACAAGAAAGATATGTCTCTGATTGTAATACAGGTACACGTGGCCAAGTGGGCGCTATTTTGACGGTGCGTGGGTACAAGGCAAACGAGAAGGCCCCGGCACCATATTTTTCACCGATAAATCGAAGTTCGAAGGTATCTGGATTAGCGACAAGCCAGGTACATGTCTTTGATACATTTCTGCAGCTCGAGAATAACTGAGCTTTACAACTGAGCAGATGGAAGGGGGAAGATAATCTACGATAATGGTGACACATACTATGGGATGATTGTCTTTCAGGCACAAAACAGTTCCACCACACACCCAATCGACTATACTGTGTCACGAACCGGCGAGGTATGTTGGATTGACGAGGAGTGTCTGTATTGCAGCCTTGTTTGTTGACGGTGACACCGGCAGGGAGAGATGCATCAGGCTGATGGATCACGATACGTCGGCTCATTCGTGAAAGATCAGGTTGGTACTCGTTTCTTTAATCGTGCTGATGGTCTGAAGTAACTCAACAGGATTGTGAAAACAGAGGAACGGCTATGGCGTCTTCGTATTCCCCGATGGGGAACGATATCAGGGGACGTGGAAGGACAACAAGCGACATGGCTACGGTACTTTCCAATACAATGACGGAACAGTATTCGAAGGAATGTGGTGGAACGACAACCGGAAAGGCGAAGGCCGTTTGTGTATGGCGAACGGAGACGTCGTGGTGGGTATCTGGCAGGGCGACCAGATCTCGCAGGCTAAGTTCAGCAAGGGTAGCCTCGCACAAGCAGCCAAGTACGACGCTATCTACCTAAGTCAGTTGAGACAACACCTTAATTGTACCATTCAATCCTGCTTGCCAGATTCTCACAGAGGCTGTTCGAAAACACCATGAAAACGGCAAGAAAGCTGGGTCATGTTGACCTGGTGGTATACACACAAAAGTGGACCGGGTTCTCGCCAGACGGGTACATCATTTACACCTGCTGATCAGCTGTGCAGTTGTTAATCATATGGTACACAGCGAGAAGGATCCACAGGTGATTTTAGGCAACTATGCAGACCTGGCTGCATTGCTGGGGTATTCTCCTCAGAATCATGTATCGCGTGCGCAGCATTGCTGACACACCCCACATAACAGGGACCGTTCTCGTTCCTTCGGCCTTGCAGTCGATAAGTTTGTAAATATGTTTGAAGCCGTGTATAGCGATTACAACAAAGACAATGTGGTCCACCTCGTTCCACAGGCAGTCGATGACGTAGCCTCGTTTATCAGTGCGTATTCTTTCATTCCTTGTTAGATTGCTTGTGCTTGACGACATTGTATCTACCACAGCATACACGCACAAGGAAATGGAGAAGCAAGTTAAATGGGATCCAGCGCTGGTGGATTCCGAAAGCAGCAAGTACGTATTCACTTTTCCTCATGAGATTGTGGGCTTACCAATCCGTTTTAACCAGGTTACTCTTGGTCGCCCTCAAAGAAGCAGTGTTCATACGTATCTATCAACGCCTCTTTTTGCTGTATCAGCTGAAGGTAGATCTGCTTACCTGGCACTGCCCGACAACTATTCTCACATAGAAATCGTAGAATCGAAAGAAAGATACCCTCCTCAAAGCCAAGCTCGATTCGCTCTGGCGGTTAACGCCAAAGGACCTTGGGATACAGATGGCCTGGGAAAGCCCTTGGCTGGGGGAACACGAGGTAGATACCTTGAATCCAACACTGGTGAACCAAGGTAAATACTGACCTAATGTATCGCAGGCCAAGCGTTCGCCAAAAGTCGCAAGCAAGGTGCAACACCGATTAAGCCGAAGCGGCTCTTTACCCGCTTTGGACATACCCTCCGGCTTGTACGAAGCCTACCATCAAGAGCGCATTGTATCCGAACTCACTGCAATTCATTTGCATAGACAAGAAACGAAGGACCATCCCTTTCTTGCGGCCATACGAAGCTTGAGAAACCTTCACAGTACATTGCTAGTCTTGTTGATAATGCCTTGCACAAGATCAACTCTAAGAGTGCCTTTCTATAGATGAGACAACTCTTCGTGGCAAGCTCCAGTGCCTCATGGATACCTCCAAACATATCCTCATCGGTTGCTCACCCCAAAAAATGGCACGGCCCTCCGGAGCTACGAGCCAAGGACCGCTGGTTTACATGTACGCAGTACTCTTTCCGTTATAGGATTCACATGGCAGCTCACTCCCTCTCCACAGCGGCGCGGAAGAGAAGTTCCCTGTGTTTGTCTTTGTTGTGATCAAGGCTGGTATTACGGATCTCCACGCTCACACCGACTTCCTATCTGACTTCCTGCCTCAGCATACGATAACTAAGACAGGTAATACGCAGTTCTGATCAAAAAGACCTTCAACTATCGTTTCACACGCTCTGTTCTCAGAGGGCGGATATCGATTGACTGAGCTCAAGGCAGCAATGGAGTTCATAATGAAACTGCACCCCAATCTGCGCAATGCAAAAGGCGAGCTTGTCCCGTTATCGACCATCAAGAACGATCTGAAGATGGCACTGGCTTCCGTGCGACAAAAGCTTAATGCTTATCACCGTGCCCGAGAAAGGGAACGGGACGAAAAGGAGACACGAAGATCGCTCGCTACGTCGCTCTTTGCCTCAGAGCTTTCTGAGCATCGTGAACCCTCTCCCACTGGGGATTTGCAGTTCAAGATGGGCTTCTTGGTGCATATCCTCAAAGAGGTGGCCCATCGTGATGAGGATTTCTACACCCCGGTGCTGCTCGAGCCTGATGACAGACGAATGCTGCGCAACGAGCTCAATACACAGCTGCTTGACCTCGTACTCAATTCGATCGGAATGGAGATCATAGGAGCTTCCACGAGAACGAAGAACGAGGAAACAAGAGTGCAGCCAACAAGCGAGACTGAAGAATACAAGGAGAAGACGGCTACCAAGTCGTCCCGGAAGGGTGGTGCAGAGGTGTGGCTTGGATTCAAGAGGAGACTGCCTCTCTGGGTGTATGACCACCTTGCTGACACCCTCGCTCTCCACCTCCCTACGGCTTGACCCTGCTTCTCTCTGTAGGTGAACAAAGGCTTTCTGCTTGTTACCAGCATCAAGGAGCAGTGTCACAGCTCAGCTAACAGAATCTTGATCTTGCTTTATGGAAAAGGCATCGCCTTGTTGCAGTACAGGCACTTAGGCCGCAATCTCCTTTCCCTTTTCCTCCTCTTCCATCACGTCCGTACTGGTCTGTGCCACGCTCTCCTCCTCTTCGGCCTCAGCCTCTTCGGTGGCCGGCTTCTTGCCTTCGCCTACCTTCCTCTGGCGATTGTGCTTCTTCTTGCGGCCGAGACGCTTGGACTTGTCGATTCCCTCAACGTACTCTAGCTGCTTGTTGAGCGCGCCCCTTTGAGCGATGAACTTGAGAATGTTATCCGAGAAGCCTGAGATCAGCACATCATTGGGGTGCTTGCCCTCGCTCGCCTCCACCAGCGAAGAACCGCTACCGCAAAGATCGACCGTGACGAACAGGAGATCCGGATTGACCTTCTTACGGTACTCATTGAGGATCTTCGCCACGCTGTTCTTGCCGATGCTCATTTCGCTGTGCCCGGGCGCAATCATCATGTCCGAGAGAATGACGAAGGTGTCGATCTTCTCTTTGCGGCCGATGAGCTGGTCCAGGTAGGAATAAGGGAAGTCAGTGCCACCACCGAGTTTTTCCGATTCCTTGGCGACGCGCTTGACGTTGGCCAAGATGGTGTTCTCCACGAGAGGCACCGAGAGATGACATTCACCCCCGTTCCGTCCAGGCGAGGAGAAGATACGGAAGTCGGCCTCGTCGCAGCAGGACTGAAGCATGAGACCCAAAAGGATGGCGATCTCGTAGGCGTCCTGAATGGAACCCAGATTGCCCTTCGACTTGCACGGCTGCTTCATCGACCCAGAGACGTCGCAGAAGATCACCGTGCGGCCCTCGATAGGCGGCAGGTTGTGGAGCGTGGCGAGGCGGATGGCCGTGTCGATAGCTTCCTGGTAGCGCTTGATGAGCGGAAGGTCGGGCATGTGCACGGGTATGATCACGCGCTTGCGAATGGTCCGCTTCGCCTTCATCTGCTTGCCCTTACGGCCCTTGACCGGCACCTCCACCACCTTGTACTTGGAGCCATCGTGGTCGAGCATGTCGTTCATCAGCTGCTCCAGGTTGATGTCAATGGCCTGGTAGGCAGAAAGGAAACGCCACGGCAGCTGTCGCGACGTCGTCACGGAGCGCTCGTCCGTGAGCCTAGCCAGCACCTGCTCGTGGTGCTCGGGCGAAATGCCGGTGATGATGAGGTTCCTCAGGTTGCGGAGCATGGCCATGAAGGGAAGCTTCTTCTCGTCGATCAGCTTTTCCCATGTGGCGTGGTTGTTCCCCAACGCAGAGAGCTGAGTCTCCCAAGTGATGGGCAGCGGCAGCTTCATTCGCTTGCCGGCCTTGGCCGGATCGAACTCGCCCTTGAGTCCCATCTTCTTGAAGGCCTCAACCGACTCTGGGTACTTCTTGCCCAGAATTCCGCACACGGCTTCGGCGGGTTCGGCGAGATGGACCTTCCTGATGACCTGCTTCAGGGTCAACTGAGTCGGTCCCTGCTTCTTCGGCTTCTCCTGGCTCTCAGTTGAATCCGAGGAAGCCGGCTTATCAGTCTTGGTGCCCTTCTTCGCCTCAGCGCCCTCCTTCTGCTTCTTCTGCTTCTTCTTCGTCGCCTTCTCCTTGTTGTACTTGGCCAGCTGATAGTTGTCAAACTCAAGGAACTTGTGGCACACCGCCGTACGCAACACCGCCGGAAGCGAACGATCGGGCAGATAGCGATCGGGCAGGTCCAGGAAGAGGTTCACCACATCGAGCAGGTCGCTCGGGAGCCGGACGCAGTCGGAGAAGTACTTCTCAAAGAAGGCATGGCAAGGCTTGAGGTTGGCCGCCACCGCCATCATCCAGTTGGCCGTCGACCTGATGTTGAGGTCGTCCCGCACGTAGAGGATCACCTTCCATACGAACTCGGGATCACGCTGCGCCAGCTCGGCCAGCAGGTGCGCCAGGTCGGCCTTGGTCGCCGACGGGTCCGGAGAGTAGTATCGCGGTTCATGGATCATCAACGCTGCATTCCCAAGGTGAGCCAAGTTAGGTTAGGCAAGCAACATTTTTACGAAAGTAAATATTAATTGACTTAACTATATTAGGATAAATAGAAAGAAAAATAAAAGAAAAAGGAAAGAGGGAGAGAACCGTACCACAAACCTTGTTGAGAAGGCGCAGCTTGAGGTCTTTGATCTCCACGAGATGCGAAAAGCCAGACTTGTCCATGGTGTGCGGAAAGGGAAAACGATGGAGGTGGCCCGATGTAGTGTACTACGGTCTGAGCAGACTGCCGGTGTATGAACTCGTGGCCTTTGTGTGGCCACCTTGTGTTGAGTTCCTCAAAGACACACCTGTTGGCTGCTCTTCACGTCTAGGTATAGGTATACCTGGATAAGAAGAAAGATAACAAAGCTATTTGTTGAAGTTAGTTCCTTTATAAGTTTGTGTAATTGCCTGAAGCGGTGATTGGAATTCTAAAAAAATTCTGGGGCTTCTTCGGCGGCAGAAAAGAACATTCCTAACTTTTTTCTGGCAAAGGCAATTTTTTTGGTTCGGTCGAAACACATTTCCCCAATTTGAAATTGAACGCGTGCAATTTCCACTGCCTCCCAACACTCAGCTGCGCAACCCATTTATGTACATTCTAAAGCTGTAGTATAATGTGGGAAAGAAAACCACCTTCCTTCCACGAGAAGGTGCGATCGACCCAGTCCAAACTGGCCACGATCAGATGAGTTTGTTTGTTTTTTCAAATCAGAGTAGATCAGATGTAGACGTGGGTCCTCTCCTGGATGGTCTTGCGGCACAGAGGGCACTCGGTCGTCAAGTCGCTGCAGGTCTTGCAGGCGCACAGATGCTTGCACGGGAGGAACAGCACGCTCTTATCTTCCTCCCAACATATCACGCACCGGCCTCCGCTCTCCTGCTGCTCTCCTTCGGGCCGCTCCAACAACTGCGCAATGTCCGCCTGCTCTTCTTCTGATGCAGCAGCGGGCTTTTCGTCTGCCGCTTCCACTTTCCTCCGCTTGGCCTCGTCATCGGCACTTTCCACATCATTTATCTCCGTCTCGGCCGCGGCGTCTAGCTTACGTTTCTTCTCGTTGTCTTCGGCCATTAGCTCCACTTCCTTCCCCTTATCTGCATCGTCAGTAGAATCTGCTGACTTCTCCGTCGCAGCAACATCGGGGAACAGTGGCTGCTCCACCTTGCTCACAGTCTCGAGGAAGCTCAGCTCATCATTCAGAGTCGGGTCCTGGATGACTTCCATCTCCTTCCTGAAGTGGGCTGCATGGCATAGTCAGCTACCATGCCAACTTGGTGCAGCTTAGAGGAGAGGTCTTACCAATGAAGTCAATGAGAAGCTTGTAACGATTCTCCGGGGTGATGAGTGGCAGGTAACGAGTAGGCATGGGTGCGGCGATATTCGCAGCCATGGACGGAAGACCGAGAGCCTTGTTCCTCACCTCAAGGTAAGGACGAATGAAGTCCGTGTAGTACACCTGAAAATAAAGTGTCACCAATTGCACTCGTCCCCCTGGCTGAGCGTATGAGAGTTTACCAACAGAACGGCCTTACGTATGCCCATATCCTCAATGTGGCCCTCGCTAAACTTAAGCTCCTGTATGTCGGTCTGTTCGACACCCATCAGGTTGTCCCACTTTGATCTGTTGTATCAACTGTCTACTAAGCAATTGTCTCCACATATTACACACAGCTCAATCCAACGTACGCTACTGTGAAAGGAGAATCGACGGCGCCTTTCTCCTTTTGGTCCAGCTTGAACAGGAAGATACCGCCTCGGGTTTCGCCTTTTTCGTCTTGAGTAGATGGGAAGAGTGTGGACTGCCTTGCTGTGCCTCCTGGCTGCAGGCAACTCACCTCCGGAGATCCGTATCCAGAATGCAACTGCCAAACATCGGAGTCCACTTTCAAGCTCACGTTGAAACCAATCGGCGTCTGCAGTGGGTACTGTGGCTGAGCACCATCAAAGAGCACGGCTGTGCGCAGCAACATTTTCGTACCACAGTGTAGTCAAACTCATGCTCCATCATCTCCCTGAAATCCTTACTGGAGATTACAGTTGCGTAGTTGCATCCGGGCGTCTTGCTGGTCTCCTCCACGGTGTTACGCGCTAGGTCCATGCCTATACCCACAATGGTGGACCAGACGGACACCTCCGAGTGCTTCCTCACCTTGGCGATGAACTTCCTCTCATCATCCATACCAATTTCCATATCTACGCATTCCCAATCACGTACACCTGGATCAGCCATCGAGCACAAGCCAGCAAAGCAGGCGTTAAGTGCTATACCTGTTAGGAAGAACACGCGGCTGGACCGATTGAAACCTTCCTCTGCCTTGGCCAGAAGCTCGGTGGAGGCTTTGAATCCTGCACACGTGCACCCACAAAGGTGAGTGTTCCTGGTCTCAGACTGATTCACTCCGATAAGCGCGCCACACCTTTAGTGAGCTCTGTTCCACCCCTGGCACGCAGCTTCATAATGGACTTCTCCACTGCCACCTTGTCCATCCCCGATACCTTGGTTAGAGGCTGCACCACCGTTGCCGTGTCGTTGAAGATCACAAGACCAAATGCGTCGTCGCCGCGAAGCTGAGCCAGCAGAGTGAGAAGGCACTCCTTGGCCACCTCCAACTTCGTCTTGCCATCGCCAGTTTCATCGTCACGATCTTCAGAGTCACCCTGGAAATCGCAAGCCATGGAACCAGAGACATCCAATGCCACCACCAGGTTGAGGTCTGGTCTGTTGCTCTTCTTGGCCGGTCCATCGGCGGATGACGTCGAAGCGCTCAGCTTCATGCCCGATCCATCATACTTGGAATTGTAGCTCACTCCCAGCCAGCAGTCAGCCGGCTGGTTCGGCTGCAGTGGATCTTGAGTGTGCGCCAGGGCGTAGCGGCATCTGACCTCGCGCTCCGTC
>CDEZ01023790.1:0-102335 GCA_000826365.1 Acanthamoeba royreba
ATCCAGTTTGACACCTACTATAGGAAGGCCACCAACTACGTCATCATGGTTACCTTTGTAACCTGCATTCAGATTCTGTTACTGATCAAGCAAATGGAAGCGACTAACACGCAATCGGTAATTGCCCAGTTTGTAAAACTGAGTTTGCATCCTTCTAACAACGATTGGCACAGGCTATCGCCAAGGTGTCGTTATTGACAATTGGTGCGCAGGCGGTAATGGACTCGTACCTCTGCCTTATTCACCTCACAGCTGGTATTGTAATAGGTACCGTGATATTCCTTGACCTATCTTTCTAGTCACTGTCACTTACAAACATCTGGGTTCACTCTTTCATTCAGAATCTGTCTTCAATCCCTATGCCACGGCCGCCTTCTTCAAGTTCGTCCTGTTTTCGATCTTTGAAATGCGATATCTACTCCTTATTTTCAAAGCGAGGAATCCTGAGACATTCGCCGCCGGATGGCGAGCGGTGAGGCGAAAACTTGGCCAACTATACATTCGCTTTTGTACGTTGCCTTTCCATTCCTGCTTGACCTTTCAGACTCTGATACTTTCTTCGCTGTAGACACTGTGATTTTCACGGGATTCGTGGTGGTGTATTACTTCCACGGGATGTTTTACTTGGGCTTGTTCATGCTCTATTCCATTTGGGTGCCTCAGATTTTCTGCAATGCCACCCAGGTACTCCCTGCTGCCGCCATATTCAGATATAGTGGCCTGCTCACTTTTCTCTTTCCTGCAGTTCCACCGCAACTCGCTCCTTAAGAAGTATGTTGTGGGGATGACCCTCACTCGACTGTGTATCCCCATGTGTACGGTGCTCAAAAGCTCATCACTTTATCAGTATGCTCACATGCCCTTTTCTCTACAGACTTCTACGGTTGCCCGCACAACTTCCTGCATGTGCAGCCCAACTACAACCTCCTCTCTTGGCTGGCAGCGTACGCTTCCATCAGTCGATCTTGGCTATATATTACTCGATGACTTATGATTGAACATTTGTCACGACAGGTACCTGCTGCTTCAGGTTTTCGTCTTGTTCACTCAGGACCTCCTTGGCCCTCGCTGGTTCCTTCCTAGAAGGGTAAGCAACCTGGTGCATACCATCAAAGCTTGAGTGCAGTACTAACAAATTACTCCAGTGTCTTCCGGATAAGTATGACTACCAACGACCTGTACATATTGATGCCGAACAAGGCGAAGCAAAGGTTTATACAATTTGACCTTTGGAGCACAGTAGTCTCGAAAACTAACTTCTCTTATGTACGCTCTACACCATTAGGAATGCGTGATATGCATGAGCGTTGTACATCCGAGCGAGCGGGACTACATGGTCACACCATGCAACCACCTCTTCCACCAGAATTGCCTGGAGCAATGGATGGTACGCGAGTAATCATGTGATGGCAGGCAATGAGTTGTTGCTCATACCACCCGCACCACTAATCCAGGAGTTCAAAATGGAGTGTCCCACCTGCCGTCGGCCGTTGCCCTATCCGTAATGTTGCGGCAGTTCTTGTCTCCGCAAGATTCGCTGCAGCACCTATTCTATTTATTTACCGCCACCAAGCTGGCTTCGTGCACAAGCAAATAGATCACGGATGTACGGTACGTGGGAGCTTGGGCTCTCTCCGCGAGCCCCGCAGGGAGAACTGGCCAGAGTGGCTGAGAGACAGAGAACTCCTGTACTGAGTTTCTTCTTCAACAAGCTTCATCTTCTCTCTTCAGTGTCAGTTCACCTTTTTCTACTGTGTGCTAAATCACCAATTCCCTGTCTCTCCAGATCACGCCCGACACTTCTGCCATGAGAGCTATACTGTATTTTATTTCTTACTTGGGTATGCACCACCTCTCACCACACTGAACTTCATTTACAGATTGCTGCTGTCGTTCGATTCAGTGGTAGGCGTCTTGATCTCGATGACGTGGCGCTGGGGCGGCTTGTTCTGTGGCTTCGGCACTACGACTTCGAGCACGCCATTGGTGTAGTTGGCCTGAATGCTGCTGCCATCCACTCCACGCGGCAACTGCAGCGCACGATAGAAGGAACCCTCGGCACGCTCTCGTCGCACCCAGTTCTCCCCCTTCTCTTCCCGTCGCACTCGCTTTTCGCCCTGGAGCACGAGCCTGTTCTCTTCGACGCTTAGCTTGATGTCGTCCCTCGAGCATCCAGGCAGTTCCGCATGGAGGACGATCGACGCTTCGTTCTCGTACACATCAATGCGAGGATGCCATCGCGTGAACACTACGGAAGATACCGACGCTGCTGGGGCGGCCTTTTTCACTTCGTTGGACGGCTTGGTCTCGGGCCCTTGGCTAGCCGCCGGGGCATCCTGGTGACGCTTCTTAGTCTGTTCCTTCGGACTGACCTGTGCTGCTGTGGGATGATCCTCTGCATCGTTCTCAATCAGAGTAGGCATATCTCCGAGGAAGCGATAGGCGAAGCGGTCCATTTGGCGCTGCACGTCGCGGAAGTCGGCCCAGGGATCGGCGTACACGTAGAACGACATGGTTGGTGTGGTGTGTTGTAGTTGATGCTTGTTCTTGAGATTGTTGGTGATGAGTACGACTGAGTGAGGCGCGCATTTTATCTACCTCAATGAGCGAAAGTGCTGCTGGATTCCATGCGCAGGTTCGTGACACACCCACACCTGGTACACGTGCCAGCACCGAAAACTTGGGTTGAGAAAATGGCCACGAAAAGAAAGGAAATTTAGCATGAATGAACCAGAAAATCGAAAAACAAAGATGCCTTCTTTTTGCGTTTCGGAAACCAGAAAAAAATGTGAAATTTAACTTCATCTGTTCGGAGATCCCACAATGCAAAAAGACAATCACGCACCTGCCGTCAAATAGCTCCCTTTGGCTGTGCGTACCGTAGGGGCGAGGGAAGCAACGGAGAAGCTGAGGAAAGGTTTCCTCGGCTATCCCCATAGTCAGCGTGTTACTTCGAAGTTAAAACAATACCTCCTGACAGCTATGCATCAAGCCTGAATCTCCCTTCCTTCTTCACGAGAACGTTTCGCACCAACTTGCGCCGAGGAGCAGAATAGGTGGGAGCTTCGCCCCAGCGCGAACGCGACAATGAGATACCACTACTCGTCGTCCTTCGGTCGCTTGTCTACTGGCCAGACCGACGTTACCGGTTCCGGCCAGGAGAAGAATCAAGAGACCGCGTCTTACGGAACTTCCTCTACCGTCCCTCAAGGTTACCGAGGGACGGGTTCAACCACCACTCACACATACCTTCAGCCACTCCTCCGCGTACCGACGGTCTCTCCGGCTTGCCCGCTTCACGTGGGATCCTCTGTGACTCCCTTGGGTAGCCAACCTTGCCGCGGTACGCACGGCCTCTAGAGGACGCTACACGTGGATGCCGTGTCCGGCTGCGAAAGCGGTCGACCCAACCACGAGGAATGGACCTATGAAGGACCACACACGCGACGCCAACTTCCCTCCCCCTTTTGCTTCGTGGGCGTGTTCTCCCTGGACGTTTTGGCGTTGGATACTGAATGGCTTCACAGCACCACGCACATCCTCTTGATCATACGATGTGGAAAGAATAAAAGACCGGTTCGTCTTCTTGCTGCGCCGAAGAACCAATAACTTACAAAAGCAGTCCACGGCCCGCGTGAGAGAAACGGTTCAGCGTCTAAGCGTAGTACTGCAGGCTCTTCTTCTTCTTCGCTTGGACCGCAGCGATACCCTCCATGAAGTCCTCGTGCCTGAGATCCTCGGCGTCTCTCCTCAACGCCAACATACCAGCCTGTTGGTGATACAGAAGGGGATTAGTGCGACAATACTAAACACCTCTTCAACTGCACGCCGCATACCTCCACGCAAACAGCCTTAAGCTGCGCGCCGTTGAAGTCCTCCGTACACCGACCCAGTTCCTCAAAGTTCACATCCTTGCTCACGTTCATCTTACGAGAATGAATACGTAGAATGGAGGCACGAGCCTGCTCGTTGGGGAGTGGGAACTCAATCTTCCTGTCAAGACGGCCTGAACGAAGGAGCGCAGGGTCGAGGATGTCAATTCTGTTGGTGGCGGCGATGACCTTCACGCTTGTGTCGCTGCTAAAACCATCGAGCTGGTTGAGAAGCTCGAGCATCGTACGCTGCACCTCTCGATCGCCCGACTTGTCGCTATCGAAGCGCTTTGTGCCGATGGCGTCGAGCTCGTCAATGAAGATGATGGCAGGGGCCTTCTCCTTGGCCAATGCAAAGGCATCGCGCACAAGCTTAGCACCGTCGCCAATGAACATTTGCACCAGCTGAGGGCCGGCCAACTTGAGGAAGGTGGACTTGGTCTGGGCAGCGCACGCACGCGCCATCAATGTTTTACCAGTTCCGGGCGGGCCATAAAGAAGCACACCTAGTATGATCAAGTAACAGGTCAATCGACTGGCAGAACGCTGCATGTATGTTACGTGCGCCAGCGTACCCTTTGGTGGCTGAATGCCGATAGAAAGGAAGCGTTCCTTGTGAGTGATAGGAAGCACGACGGCTTCGACAAGCTCTTGGATTTGTTTGTCCAGGCCACCCACATCGGCGTAATCCTCGGTGGGCTTTTCATCGACCTCCATAGCCTTGACGCGGGCATCGTACTCAGGCGGCAGAGTGTCCAGAATGAGGTAGCTGTCCTTGTTCACGCCGATGAGGTCGCCTGGCTTCAAATGAGCCGGATCCACCAGACCCACCACTGGCAGGAAGATAGTCTTTAAGGCGCACGTGAGGAAAACACAGTTAGTGATCCATGCCTGTGCGTTGGCGACTTGTTGCTCGCTGCTGCCGTGTGTTCCAGCACGTGCGAGCGGTTGAGTTCCCGTACCTTTCTGTCTGAAGTCTTGATCACAGCGCACTTGCCCGCAGTGGGGTGAGCGTCCAGCTCCATGGAGCTGCCTTCCTCTTCCGCATCCTCAGGCTCAGGATCGATCAACTAGTTTCCAAAAATAAAATAAAATAAAATCTGTGATCAGCGAGACATCCACTTGGAGATGAGCTTGGAAATCCATTATTAAAAAAAGAAAAGAAAAAGGTTTTTGTACAAATTTAAAAAGAGGGAACAAAAACTGTGAGATGCTTTACCTCTACAACATTGGCCACGAGGTAGGGAAGCTGCTTGTTGAGCTTGATCTTCTCGTTGTTTTCCTTGATCTTATCCTTGAGGCCGGCCTGCTCGTGATGAAGGCGGTTTTGCTCGTGTCGCAGGATCTGTATCTCACGCTCAAGCGCACGGGTGCGCGCGGTGATATCATCGACCGAGCTGTTCAGAATCTCGGGGTCGATTTCCTCCTCCTGCAGGGCCTCCTCCAGAGTCTTGGGCTTCCCTGAATCCACTTCCATCGTTGTGTCTGCCATCTCACTCTCTATGTGCTTCCTCTACTCACGTCCTTTGTGGGTCACGAAATGTGCCTCAGATGCGTCTGCGCTGGATGGCTGATCGCTGCCAGCACACTCCCTGCTGTTCCTTTCTGTCGACACAGAAACGTGCACCTTTCCTGCACAAAGGGAAATTTCTGTAAAACAGAAATTTCGCTCGTACGTGGTGATGGATGGCCAGGATGAGGAGCTCTGCCCAAAAAGAAGTAGCAAAGGATAGGATGGAATACTTTCCTTTCGGATGCACCACTCAAGTTCAAACAAGCGGGAAAAATGTACAGATATGGATACTGGGGCGACTCGCTGATCTAGCGGAGCAGCCCCAGCAAGCGTTATCGTAGCTTGGCTGAGTCTTCAGTGAGGCCAAGTCGCGTGAGTGGGAATCCTTCTTGATCGGTATTGGTGTCGTAGCGATGGAAAATACGCCTGAGTCGCCGTTCCTCCTCGCGCAGTCGGTCGGCGAGATCAGAGTCAGTGAACAGCAGCGATAGCTCGTCGTCCTCATCGGCCAACTCGTCGAGAGTTTTGCCCACGGTCTCCTCAACATAGAGGACCGTCATGAGGTAGCCGGCTGCGCACATGCCACCACAGACCATGAGTGTAACGCCTACGCCCCATGCGTCGAGCATAGGCCTCATTACGATGGTGCCGATCGCCGCGCCCACTTTCCCACACGCGGCCGAGATACCGTGGCAAGTGGAGCGAATCTTTGTGGGGAAAACTTCGGCTGGTATTACGTAGGTGGTCGTGTTCGGTCCGGCGTTCGCGATGAAGTACGTGAGACCATAGAGGATAATGAAGGCTGGCGAGAACATCATGACCCAGTCGATGAATCCGCCAATAAGTATGTAGAGCACTGCCATCAACGCGAAGCCCCAAAGCTGCAGAGTTCGCCTGCCCCATCGATCAATGAGGTAGATGCTGAGCCAGTGACCAGGCAGTGCAATAAATGCAACGATCATCGTTATCTTTGCATCGTTGATCAGTTGCGGAACCTCTCCTTCGTGTCCACTTAGGCCCGCTGTCTCCAGCAGCGTGCCGGTAAAGAGACTGAATGGTAAGACGCGTTATTAGAGGTCATCTGAATAGCGGGTTCCTTGTTATGGTACCTGTTTGCATACAGAACTGAATCCAAGAGGAACCAGGTACTGCATGTGCCCAGCAATCTGGGCCAGTAGCTCGCAATTATTGTTCGCCAGTTAACTGGCTCATTCTTCTTCTGCTCCTACAGCCGGACAGACATGATCTGTTAGCAAGTAAGCACAACGAAAGAGCACATGCTTTATCAAACCTGAACGAAGGCCTTGGTTTCATGCATGCCCAAGCGCGGCCAGAACGTAATGAATGCCGGGATAGCACCGAGCCCGAGCGCTAATCTGAAATGGTACGGAGTCAGATGAACAGCGCTAAAGAGGACCGGTCCGGATAAAGTACCGCCACACTAGATCCATTTCTTCGTTGGCTATGATAAGCAAGAAAAAGAGGATAAGCGGTGCCACCAACTTGCCCCAGCCTTGTAGGGAGAACACAGTGGCGATACGAGATCCACGTTGCAGATCATTCTCGAAGAATTCACTTGTGATGATGGCTGTGAGTGGGTACTCGCCTCCGATACCGATGCCAAGAAGGAATCGCCACACTCCTGATAAACGCGGTCAGATGGCAAGTTCGGAGCGAGAGGCGTGCATCAGCATCGTACATACCGAGACAAAAGAAAACTGAGACGAACCAGAAGTTCCACGAGAGCAAGGCGCTGCCCAAGGTGCCCACAATAACCAATACCATGGTCACTACGAACATCAGTTTGCGGCCGAGCATGTCTGCGATCATCCCGAAGAGAAGCTGGCCGATGAGCGTGCCCTGAAGAAAAAGAGGGAATGAATGCAGGTCAGCTTCTCCTTCTCCCTGACTCATGCGTATCGAGACGTACAAAGACCACGCTACTCGTGATGGCCGCTATGATGAACTCGGTGGCCTGAGCAGGGTACTCCTTTTCCAGGACGTTGTTTACAAGGTTGATGCTAAATAGGCCTATTGCAATGGGTTAAAAATGTTTTCAACAATTAAGTGCTCAATAGGAATATTAATAATGTAAGAATTAAATTCAAAGTTACTTTTTTTTTAAAATAATGAGCAGGCCAACAAGTACTGTAAGCGTCCACAAAGAAGCCTATTCCTGCAATAGTGGTTGTCGATGGTTCGAATCGACGGAGCAGGTCCTCCATGCTCTCCTCGATTTGTGCGGGCCTGCTTGACTGAAAAAATAAATAATAATCAATAGAGTCGAGGGCAAGCGCGCATGGTTTCGAAGGCCGGGCAAGGTGGTGTAGCTGCTGCCCGCAGCACGCAGCAGAAGCTGGGACCACAAGCGGGCAAATTTCAAAAAATTCCGAATTTGTTTGCGAAAAAGTTATGCAAAGACAATCCAGCAGGCACCACACACGCCTCGCACGGAAGGAAGGCGGGTTAGTCCTTGAGCTGCACGATGATCACGCTGATGTTGTCGTAGCTACCACAGGTGTAGGAGTAGTCGACCAACATGCGTGAAAGCTGGTAGGCTTCGGACGCATCCTCGGAGCGAGAGGGACCTGTGTTTCCCGCACCGGCGAGGCCTGAGGAAGATGTTGATGTCATCCGGCGCAATCGAGTCTGATCTTCCTCGCGCTGGCGGTTTTGTTCCTTGATCTGCTGACGCCACTTGGTGAGGAGCTCGCCAACTCGGTCCTCTTCGACTTCATCCCACAGACCGTCGCACGCAAGGATAAGGTATCTGGTGGGTGTTAACTTAGTTGGCCACTTCAACTAGGAGAATGAAGCAAACATCGAAATGGTTACCGATCATCTGGGCTAATCGGTACAATGTTGATGAAGGGCTCAGGACTGAGACACGGCTGCAAATCAAAGTCTCCAAAACCTCTACTCACACTTAGCGTTCCGTTAAGACGCGGTGCATCTTGAGGGAGTGTGACAACTCGTCCGCCGAGAGATTCTATTCTAGCCTTCTCATCTGGGTCCTCTGGACGATGATCTTTGCTTAGCCGAACGATTTGACCTAAACGCACAGAATACAGAATTAGGGGATGCATTCGTATATGAACACCGTAAAGAACATACCAGAATCTTTGTACAGTACAGCCCTAGAGTCACCTGCATTGGCTACTACGATCTTTTGCCCCACGAGCCAAGTCATCAAGACAGTGGTCCCCGAATAGTCGCTTATCAAGTGGAGCGTTTGACAGATCTTAGCGTTGGTAGAAATGAAGCTATCTCTGCATGATTGAAAGTATGGATAGACTGAGTTTGACAAAGAGAGAATTGAAGGTAAAGAACAAGCTAACACACCTTACAACCTTCGCAATGAGCGCGTTCTCATCGATTTCACCCTTCACAGCTCCCTTTTCTCTACACAGGGTGATGTGTTTCCACAATTCTTGGTACAATGTTGCTGCAGCCAGATCTGCCGCGCCCTTGCCTCCATGGCCGTCAAACAGCGCAACAAAATCTTCATCCAAATAACCGCGATAAGCTCCCCTAAGCAGAGACAGAGGACACATAGAAGAGCAGTCAGGCAGCACGGTCGGTGTGCGCTCAAGCTAAGGAGATGGAACCTTATCACGAACTGATCCTCCATCGTCGGTCGGCGTCCGGTCATATCTGCGTATCCGATGGGAAATCTCATGCTAGGTCCGAGTTCGACGGGACGTTCGCGCAGAGGAGAGCCCTGCAGGCCTTTCTTGCGGATGAAGCCTACACGTACGACGTGAGAACTAAGTTTCAGTATGATGAGGGTGACTCTATGCTGTGCGTACGGCTGCGCTGGAAGAGAAGGGTGAGCTCCCTTTGAAGGCGTTCACTGAGAACAGAGAGCATGTGCTTGTCCGTGTTCTGGTCAAGTAGCTCCATGCAATCACCCTTGGCATTCAATCGGAATCCGATCAGCATCAGCACCTCCACCGCACCAGCCACGCTGTACACCAACGCACCTCATTCATCAGGTCAACGATAAGAGAGAGGGGCAGCAGAGGCACACAGTGCTGCAGTTCACGCCTTCACTGGCTGCAGTCAGGAGGAGGTGTTCACCTTTGGACCTTCCACTTGAAGTTCGGATTGTGGACTCCTATCCGCTTGAACTGAGCGCTGTCTGGATGATGCTTGATGTTGAGAAGGTAGGTGAGCAGCGTCTGGAGGGCCTGGTGGCACTCTTCCCAGGTGTGGCCGTCCTGGTCGGGGTTCTTCATCGCCGTGAAGGCCTCCTCCACCAGCGTGTTGGCGCTGTCGGCCGCCTTGAGATGGTCCACCACCATCCGTTCGATGCTGTGTAGGTCCTGCTTGGGCCACGAAGGCGTGCACAGCGAACCTCCCTTAACATGCTGCTTATGCAGCTGAACACGAGGCGCCATCACCGAAGAATTCCTCCTCTTGGAGAGCATCGTCGAGGACTGGGAGGTCGTGCTGGCCGTATGGCCGTTCTCGGCCATCGAGCCCGCACAAAGGCCGTCGGGAGGAGAAGAGATAACCCTGCTTTTGTCACCCAGCGGCGTGTCGTCTGGTGACTGTGTGCAGGCGGCATGGTGGTGTACTGTGGTACTACAGCTGGTCATCAGGTCGGTCATCGCAGCAGAGTAGCCTACAGAACGAGAGGAGGAAGAAGAGTGGTGGAAGACAGGAGGATAACCCAAGGGTCTATGTACAGAAGAGGGAGAGGGTCAGCTGGACAAAGTTGAGGGGAAGAAGGGCCTCAAGAGTGGTAGGAATGTTGTAAACGGAAGCAGAAGTGTTAGTCGCAATGCGTGAATGCGACCTCCTCACGCGGGTTGCAGGTGGCAGCGGGCCAGGATTCCGTGTATCTCGTACCATCCATCGCTGACAATGTCCGATGAAAGGAGAAGACATGGGTGATGGGCGGGGCGTCGTCTGCGGATCCGTCCCCTTTCCTTCTTTAAATCGCCGGATCCTCCACGAAGTGCCATTGGCCGTTTTCCGTTCTGGAATGAAAGTAATGAATCAGCAATTTTTTCGCAAACAGTTTCAGCGGCTTCGAAATACCTGTTGCAGTCAAGACTCACAGCCGAGCCAAGGTACTGGCTGCGTGTGGCCAGCGGTCATCACCATGGAGTCGATAAGTTACAGGAAGAAGAGGACCATCGTCAAGTATTTGTTTCACCTGCATAAGGGCCAAGTCAGTGTGATGTGCGTATTAGGTTGAAAGGATGGTAATCAATCCCGTACTCGGCCTGTGTAGTGGTGTCGATGGGGAATGGGCGAGCAGCCGATAAGTTGTGCTAGTTCGTCCATGTAATGCAAATAGTTAGTGAACATGGGGAACTTTGGCTTCATCTTAGCAATTCGTTGTCTGTTCTGTTCGATTTCCGCTAGCATGTCTGTTTGTGAAGGCAACTCTACTTGATTCACTAGGACCTGAATCAAATACATGAGCAGATAAACACGAACACATGATGCTGCAGTCGCTTTACCTTAGCAAACCAACGGACTTGCATCTCGGAAATAGCAAAAATGCTGCCGATGGTATCCACTTGAGCTATGAACGCGAGGCTGGGATGTAGAGGGTGGATGACCTTCTTGTAAAGATCTAGACGACCCTCGTCGAGGCCCGGCACCAGTGACTTATCCTCAATGAAAGGAAAGGACATGGTGTAGCCAGTGCAGAAGATAATGGCATCACACTGCTCCATGACCGAGCCATCGATAAACGTGATCCTGTTAGTGTCAATTCGCTGGATGTTGGGCTTGATCCGAATTTTTCCTTCATTTAGTCTCGCAATATACTCGTCCTTCTTCTTGATTAGACTGTGATGTGCGTGCTCTGCTCTCTTGGGCGGTGGTGGCATACCTATGGTGCGAGTGAGGAGGTAACAATAAGAAGAGCCAAAACGGTACGGATGAGTACCATGCTTCATAAACGTAGGTGTGAGCTGAAAGGAGAAGAATAGACGTTGGCGCTCTTCAGGAAGTAGCCGCTGCATTGTCCGAGATAGGAGTTTTTGGTCAGTTGCTTGATTTGCCTCCTGTACTGACAACACAATTGAGCCTCTACAAGCAATCCAGAAGTTAGTGACATAGTTGGACACAAGTAGCAAGTTAGCGGACTCACGAGCGAGCTGATATTGTCACTGAGCGCGCGAGAGGAGCAAGGTCCAGTGATATATCTAACGCGCTGTTGCCTGTGAAGAGTTAGCAATCTGACCAAACATTAGTGGACATTTTACGCACCAATGCCTACTAGAAGAACATTCTTGCCTGCATATGACTCTGGCACCCGATAGGTGTGTGAGTGGGTGATTTCCCCTTTAAAGCTTTCCTGACCTAGTTTCGAGGTTAGCGTACAAATATGCAAACCAACCGATTGACGAGCAATACCAGCAAACCTTGGCAGGTTAGGTTGCCAAAACATGCCACTGCATACAAGCACAGCGTCAAACTCTTGACCATCTACTTGCCCAGTCTTAACTGTACACATTTGGTCAGAAGTGATCCAGCTAAGCCCATTCAACTGTAAAGCTGTCTGCACCGTTGATACAAGTAACCAGCCATCGATCAGCTCCCGCTGTGCTGGTGGATCGAGTCACGCGGGTGACTAGTGTGTGTAGGCGAATGAAGGGGCTCAGATTGAAGTGGGTCACGTAATCTTGCAGGTAGGCCTCAATCTCACTACACGAAGGGAAGAGCGACGCGGTAGACCGTATCGGAAAGTCAGAGAACGACGTCATCTCCCTGATGGACCATCGCGTCAGGTTAGAGCAGTTAGAATGCACTATTCCTCAAATAGACAGCGTTAGCAGTGCCCTACCTGGATGAATTAGTGGTGAGGCATCTGTAAGCAGGGGAACAGGGAACTGCTGCGTGCGTGTCAGCCAATGAAGAGGACCTGCCGTCCGCATCAGGGGGACTGTAGCGCCACACACCACCCACGCCGCCACTTCTCTCAAACACGGTCGGCCGGAGACCTACCGCCAGCAAATGCTTGGCAGCCGCCAACCTACCAACACCAGGTGAGGTGACGCGAGGAGCAGAGGGGGAAGGATTTTAGTAAATAATAAATAAAATCTATTTTTAAGTTTATGTTATCGGACTAGAATTGACTGTGCACGTACCCGGCAGGTCCAGCACCAATTACTGCGACGAGACGAACGTGGGCCTCCTGGGACATGACCCGGTATGTGGCCTACGTACAAGGGGAGTCAGAGGCAAAGAGGGAAGGCGATGTGTAGCGTTTTAACCGCCCACAGGCTTTGCATTTTTTAAATTGTTGAGTGCATGGCGGGTAAGCAGCACAAAGTCAACAAAAAGGTTATCTACATTTCCCAGCGCTTGGGAAGCAGAGGTACGGGACTGTGGGACGTCCACAGGTCCCCAGGTTCAGGCTCGTTTGGGTTCATTGGCCGTCCATTGAGGACCAGTGCTTGAAGATAGGCAGGCCACTTTCGGGCAGGTCCGCGCTCAAGCTGGCCAGCTGTGGCTCTCGGTGTTCGGTCGAGGTCGGTGGCACGGCTGAGGTAGCCCCGGTCTCGTAGTCCACCACCATCATGTCCTTCCAGTCCCGGTCGAGCAGCGTCCGCTCACTTTCTCGCTGGCCACCTGCAGGCAAGCCTGATGAGGAACCAGCGCGACTGCTATCGGGAAAGAGCGAGCAGGTACCGGTGGACCCTTGGAAGAGCGAACGGGAAGACCCGACCACGAGCGGAGACCTCGCGAGGAAGGAAGAGCGGGCGACAGTGCGGGAGGGGACACGAGAGTTCATGTTGGTCGGGGAGTAAACAGCGGTGGCCACGTAGGAGCTATGGTCGGGGTAGGTGGTAGCGGTGGAAGAACAAAGAGCGAAAGAGAAGAATGGATGAACTGCTATTTAAGGATTGTTGGGGGTACGCGACAGGCGTGTAGGCGGGAACTGGCCGCCATTTCGGCGGTACACAGAGCGGGAGGGCCGATACGATGGGATCGGACCCGTGGGACGTGTCGCCTTACGTCGTGGAACACGCAGGTAGAAAGCGGATTGCCCAGTCAGAGTGGGAGTTCCGGCTTTCTTTCGCGGAGAATGGCGATTTTCCGCGACCGGAAATTGTTGGACTACAATAAGGAAAAGAAGAGAGAAAATATCAAAAGAAAACAATTTTCTTCCGTGCCAAGGTTGTTGGCTTCTTCTTCCTGGGCGCAGGCTTTTGAAGATGGCAAGACCTCGAGGCAGCACCTTTGAAGTGCTCCTCTTCCCGGTCCTTTTTTGTGTCTTTGGCGCCATATGGTTTGCCCGGCCCACTGCAGGTGTCTTTCCCTCCTTTGGTCACGTTTGCGATCTAGATGTGGTGGACGACGGTGGCGGTATGTGCTACAACGACATGCGCTGTGATGGGGCACGTATCAGCTTCACTCGTGCTTCTATGTGGCGGGGTCCATGGGACGCATGCTTACTTTTCGTGTACGGCACCCGTGCAGCTCGACGGAGACGCAGATGATGCAGTCTTCGTGGACATCGTGCGTGGAAGCGACTCCTGGTCTGGCAACAAGGCACGACTGATCACGTCTACCTCTCGCTCGTGCACGCTTTGGGAATGTAACTCACCCCGACTCGTTCGTGTGTTGCAGACTTTCCCTCTTGCAACACTGCAAGCAGCGTACGAAGTAGCGCGAGCCCGATCAAAGGACGTCCTGCTGGCTCAGGGCAGCTACCAGCTCACAGATCCTCTGCTGCTTTCGGAGGGCATTTCTATTTACGGTGGATATTCGGGCAAGCCGGATTGGGTCAGGAATCAAGTGGATTCGTATGTGACCCATATCATTTCCTCCTCTCACATCGCCATCGTCGCAGAGAATGTCCTAGTCCCTACGTACTTGGAATGGTATGCCCGATTCTTTCTTGGCAGGTTATCCGGAGGCGAACACACTTACACGCGGTACTCAGGTTGACGATCACATCATCTGATAATCCGTCGATAGGAGGTTCTTCATACGGTGTCAAGGCTATCAATTCTCACGGCCTTCACATTCGCAAGTGTAAGATCGTAGCTGGGCGAGGAGGTGATGGCCCTGATGGGGCCAGCGGTGGCAATGGTTCGACCTTTACTAAGGGTGCCCAGTAATGGAAACTCACATTGATAATGACAGTGCGAGCGGACAACGGTGGCGACGGCAGGATCGGTGCAGCAGGCTGCGAAGATGGAATACCCATGCTCTGTGGCACATGCTCACGACCAGAAGCTGGATTCGGTGGTAACTCCACCTGCGGCGCCAATGGAGGAGATGTATGCACTTCACCCTTCAATTTGGCACTTCGAGTTCAGCTGAAAGAACTATATCTAGGGAGGTAGCCCAGGAAAGGGAGCCGACTGGGGTCAATATGGCCAGCAGGGCTACGGCGGTATTGCAGGTGGTGATGGTGTGCCAAGTGGTCCGTACTGCTCATTCCTATAGCCCGTGGAGAAGCTAACATATCATGTTGATAAAGGTCGAGGTAATAGAGAGCCGGATGTTAGTTCCTGGGGCAAGAACGGGACACATGGAGGCCCTGGTGAGAGCGGGAATCCGGGCGAGGCTAAATACACGAAGGAGGGATATAAACCTACGCCGGGACAGCCTGGCACAAATGGCAATCACGGAAGAGGCGGAGGAGGAGGCGGTGGTGGCGGCGGCGGGAATAGCGGGTTTTGTGCATCCTGGGGCGGTGGTGGAGCTGGAGGCGGTGCTGGCGGATGTGGCGGCACTGGCGGAGCTGGTGGCATCTCGGGTGGAGGTACGTTTTAGTACATCCTTCAGCCTATCTTTGCTTACGAATGACGAATGCGTGAACACAGGATCCTTCGCGATCTACCTGTGGGGCTCAGATGCAACTGTGGAATACAGCGAGCTACGAACAAGCAATGGTGGAAAAGGTGGCAAGGGAGGCAAAGGCCAGTTGGGTGGCATGGGAGGTAAGGGCGCCAAGCTGACTGATACCTTGGGCATCGGCAGCCCCTACGATTCACATCGAAACCAAGACGATGCTTCTAATGGCGGTAGGAAAGACTCTGGTGGGATTGCGTGGCCAAATCTTACTTGTAATCACACCCAGCACGAGGAGGTGACGGAGGAGACGGCGGTGACGGTGGCGATGGCGGCGCTGGGTTAAATGGTCCCACCGTCGCTATTTTGATCGGTGGGAGCTCCTTGCCTCATATTCGATGTAACAAGTACTTCATCGGTAGGCTTTCCTTCATATTATACGGAATAACAAGGCTCTTGCTTACCTCATAGCCAACGAAGGATTGCCGGGCTCGAACGCTACAAAGGAGAAATGTTACAAGATTGATGGCGTTTTCAATTGTGACGATGAGAGCTGTTTCCACCCTTGCTCACAGTACGTCAAATCCTCTCTTCTTTTAGAAGCAGTATCGCTTACCACAACTCGGAACGCCATCAGTGTGAATGGTTCAGCGCATTCATACAAAGTTTGTGATGCTTGTGGCGTCTGTGGCGGTGACAATTCCACTTGTGCCGGGTGCGACGGCAAGCTCGATTCTGGTACGCATATTCTCTGCTCTTGCATGGGCAACGTGCTTATTTCCTTGTAGGCATCAAGTACGACGTATGCGGTGTATGCGGTGGAGATGGTACATCGTGTTTGAGTGGATGCGATCATCGTCCCTTCTCCAACGCTACAATTGATGTTTGCGGTATATGCGGCGGTGACGGAAAATCTTGCCTGAGCGGCTGCGATCGGCGACCTTACTCCAACAAAACGGTTGATATATGCGGGGTATCGTACACCGTCTTCCGAAACTGCACACAGGGGATAACAACACCTGAATTGCAGGTTTGTGGCGGCGACGGTACCAAGTGCTTGGGCTGCGATGGGGTGCCTTTTTCCAATTTGACTCTGGATCGTTGCGGTCTGTGCGGTGGAGATGGGTCGAGTTGTCCGTCCTCTGACAGCGGCACCAGCTCGAGTACCTAACTTTCCATTCATGCCTTCAACCTCGCTTCATTCTGACGTGATGTTGAACAGAATTTTTGCTTGTGGTTCTGCTATCTGGCGCCTCGGTGGGTACGGGCACTCATCCACACTTTCTTGATGATAAACTTACTGAGTTCGTACTTCGTTAGCGGTTTTGGTCGTTGCCGTAGTTGTGGTGGCGCACGTAGTGCAGAACTGGAGGAGGTATTCGCAGGGCTTCCTCTCTATGCGAGCCGTCAGGAAAGAGGCTGTCGTGTACGGATTCGAAGACGAGGGCGGCGAAACCTTTGGTGAAGGAGTCGGTGATCAGGAGAGATTCGAGAATGACGATATCACGCTGTCTACTGATGACATGAACGATCATCTTCAGTTCCTCGATGCCCACGAGGAGGATAGACAACTGTAAATACTTATTTATTTAATCATTTTCCTTTCTGAAACAGAAAATAAATCAAAATAGAGAAAGAAAACGGCAGGAAATAACAGATCACAATAAGAATGGAGGAGGAGGGAGGCAAGGTGGGTGACGTGTGCTCCTCTGGTGTAGGGGGCTGCCACACTAATGACCTTTGGGTGCTGCAGGAGTTAGTGCTGTGGCGATATAACGTGAACGGCAGTGATGGCTTCGCGGAGGAGGGACGGCGGTTCCATCTGGTCGGGCGGCAGCTCACCATCCAGCAGAGGCCCCAGGCCTATCGCGCCCCAAACTCCACACTCGGTTCTGTCGCTTGGGACGCGGTACCAAGAGCTGAGAAGGCAGTGACACCACGCCGTCGATGCGGCAGCTGACTCTAAATGGCACAGGGTTACGTGCTGTCGGCCTACATGGACAAGAGCTTGGGAGCGCACTACCTTGTGGGCAAGAGGGTGCTAGAGCTGGGTGCAGGCACTGGGCTTGTCGGCATTGTAGCTGCTCTTCTCGGTGCGATGATGAGTTCTCTTGTTGAGGATTCGCTTGTGCAAGACTGATACCGGTGGTGGGGCACACAGGAGCTCATGTTGTTCTCACCGATCTGGAGGACCTGGTCGAGCTGATGCAAGAGAACGTCGCAGTGAATGTGCCGGAGGAGCAGCGCTCACACATCCACAGCACAGTGCTTCGATGGTGCAATCCCTGAAACCCGACAGTCTTTTGGCCTCTTGATTAAATGTGTGCCCGTGATGGTCAGGGGAGAGGGCCTCAAAGAATTCAAGTGCAGGTATGAGCCGGAAGAAGGCTTCGATGTGATCCTGTGCTCAGATGTGGTGTACGAGGTATGAGCTCTTTCCACGTCAAGGAGGTGTCTTTACGCTTATCACTTTTGCCACATAGGCATACGCCTTTGAACCTCTATTGATTACTTTACGGGCACTCGCGAGCACCAAGGTACTATTGATTCGCAGTTGTTTGAAATGAGACTAAGACGGCGCAGACGGAGATCGTCATGTCCTACAAGAAGCGCTACGATATTGAGCGCAAGTTTTGGATCAACCTAAGACGAGACTTCGACATCGAGTGCGCGAGTAAGGCCCTGTACCCTAGCGGATTCCAGGACACAGATGTAGAGATTTATCACATACGACGCAAGACTCAGGCCTAGCAGCCTGTCCACTCTCCAGGATGTAATGTGGCAGCAGAGTAAGACTTCGTCAAGGCCCAGATGAACATCCACATGGTAGTTTGTCTGGTCTCAAGCGTGCGCACGGTAAGTAGTTTATGACTTTAGCGACACCGCTGCCATGCTCAGTGAAAGTAATTGGACGCAACGCTCTTGACCTGCTGCCAGCCGGCATCCAGCGCCTGTACCACATCCTCCGGCAACGGGCCCTTCTCGCAGTCCGCCAGGTTGTGCTCCAAGTGCTTTGCGTTGCTTGCTCCGATGATGACCGCATCGCCGTGCTCTCTCTTGAGCAATGAGTGGTGAGTGAGCCACCTCAGCGCGCACTCGGCCTCCGTTAACCCGTGCTTCTTGGCCACAGGCCGGAGGATGTCCAGCGCATTGAAGTAGGCGTCGTTCCAATAACGCCCACGGGAGAACTTGGAGTACCAGCGGTTCGGATCAAAGCGTGAGCCCGGTTCCACTTCTTGAGTGTCGCGGGTGTATCGGTCGGTGAGCATGCCACCCGCGAGCGGGTTGTAGCTGTAGAAGGCGAGGCCGTAGTGGCGTAGGCAGGGGAACAGCTCGGGCTCCACCGTGCGGTGAAACGCGTTGTAGACGCCCTGGTAGACACTAGGCTTGATCCAACCATTCCTCTCACAGATCTCGCACATCTGCGCTACCTCCCACGACATGTAGTTGCTGATGCCGAACCGTTGGAAGTGGCCTTCCTGATAGAGCTTGTTGACTTCGCGCAATGTCTCTTCGAAGGGAACCTTGCGGTCAGGCCCGTGAAGGTACCAGATATCTATCTTGTCCGTCTTGAGAGCTTCCTTGCTGCGCATCAGCGCCGCACGCAAGTCACCAGGTTCATGGGTCCATGACTCCTTGAGAGGAACGCCCCAGCGTGCAGTAGCTAAGACCTTGGTGGACACCTGGAGACCACGAGCTTGCCAGCCGAGGTCGCCAAGGTATTCCTCCGAAGAGCCTTCGCCGTAGATACGAGCAGTGTCTACCTCAGAATGGCCATGTGCCTGGAAGATGTCAAGGAACGCCTGGGCATCTTCGAGCGTGTGCACGCGAGTCATGGATCCTGCAATAGTGGCATAAGTTTGTTGTCATCTCACTTCTCTGGACGAGGAGGTGTACCAGGCTTGCCGATCGTCATCGCGCCAAAGACGATTTTAACATTCGTTTTCTGCGAGGTAGCCATTGTAGTGAGTACTTTGTGATGAGATAACTTTATGTTTTGGCCACGCACGGACAAGCTTTTTATCTACATGCTAATTCTACCAAGGTGAGAGAACACGTCTAGTATCCCCGCAATTGCTGCTTTTCAACCAATCGCATTTTGAGTATTTTTAACGTATCAACATGCGGCCTTATCTCCTCCAATCGGCGTATATCTTTTTGACGAACTCTTATGCCCGAGGGTGTATTATGGGAGCAAAGCCACATGAATACGTGAGCTTCCACCTTAAGGTTAGGAAAATCTTATTGCCTAATTCAAAAGGAATCCTGGATATCAAAGTCACTTGGTTTGCATGAGGGGTCCGCTGGAGATGGCGTCGTTCCGATTCAGGATGTCCGCCTTGCCTGCAAGCCTTCGTGATTCGTGTGCCAGACTCTCGTCTCCGCCCATATCCTCGCTGAGTCGGGCCTTGGCCAAGGGCGAGAGATCTCCACACTTCTTGTCTTTCTCATCACGCAGCTCCTTGCCCACGATCTTGTCCTCACGACGGTCGAAGTGGTCATTCTTCAGCGGGTCCTGTCGCGCACCCTCCTCGCTGGCCTTGGACAGTTGAGCTTCTGCTGCGTGCGCCAGTCCTGCCATAACTTGAGTGGTAGTATTTTCTGTATTGTGAAAAATAACGCTTGTTCTTTCTTGCCTCGGCTCATGCTGATTCAGCTCGACCGAGCTCGAGGTCTCAGGGCAGCAGTTTCTATTTCGCTTCGGCGACTTTTCGTAGAGACTCCGCAACGAAATTCCGTGGCAGGAATGTAAAGCATGCCGCACAAATTTATCTTTATCAGCCAAAGAGGAGATGGCAACCACAACACCCTCCATTCGACCTAACCTTCACGCTTCTCGTAACGGGCCAACCTCGACAACAAGTCATGCTTCACGACGGACCAACGAATTATTGCGCGGCGTCGAAGTGTCAGCGCCTGCGGAGCGGCATACCAAAGGGGATGATCGTCCCGCGCTGAAGGAGCTCGTCTGCTCCGAGGAGCAGCATCAGCGGCTCCCACGGGATGACATGGTGCAGGAGAACGGGTCGTTCTGCTGCCCCAGGTGTGGTCTCAATTTGGCACCGGTGCTGATTGTGGAGGATCTTGAGGGTCGACGGAACGTTCCCTACCACTACTGGCTGCACGGGTACAGGGGCACGCTCGGTTCCTCCGAGGCCCTCAGCGGGCCGACGGACGAGGACGATGCTCTGATCGGATTTACTGTGTGAGAACACCGCCATGATGTACAGAGAACTCTGATAATGTACAAACTGTTCACAGTCCACAGGAATCCTCATCTCAGCAGATGAGGCAGTCCTTGCTCTTCTTTCCGCCTTGTGTTGTGGCGTCTCCGAAGAAGCCTTCAGGTGCAGCCGCTGAAGATTTGTGCTTCTTGCGAAGGTTATCCAGGCAGCAGAACACATCAAAGTAAAATAGCATAAACCCGTCTACGTCCAGCCGATGGAACGCGTGATGACCATGCTCGTTTAGTTTGGCGAGAAGGAAGTCCTCTGGCACTCCTGGAGTTTCAAAGTGAGGTGTGGTTAGAGCCAAACATGTCACAGATCGTGACCTGGAATAGAGAGCTGGAATGTCTCGGTACCCACGATGAAGCCCAGCTTCGAAAATCTTTCGAACGTCAGAGTGTTGGTGCGTGGATCGGTGAGCAGCCCGAACACTTCCATTCCATGCAAGTACCTTTTGATGACATGTCATAGGGTTAGATAGTGTCACCAAGTGTGTCAGGCTCAGACCTAAGTTTGGATCAGGAAGCATACAGGAACTGAGTCAAGTTGCCGGACCCCCTAGCGGCCAGCAAGGACAGGAGAATGAAGAACTCAGGGAACTCCACTCGGCCAGTTTGTCGATCTGCGTTAAACCTTCACGCTCAGCCCTTCTCCAATCCATCATTGATTGCTCCTAGGACGCGGTACCAAGAGAATCGAATATCTCGCGCGCATCAGTGTTGCTGTAGCCGGCGAAGGAACAGAGTAACTCCACGAACTGACGCTCGGTAAAGTGGTATCTTGCGAGTTCCTCGTCCCCCTCGTCGTCGCTTTCGTTCTTTACGTCTCCGTCGCTTTCTCTCTTTTGGCCCATAATACTTGTTTTGACCTCGGCGTGTTGGCAAAACCATTCCTTGATTCGGCGATAGCCTTCCTTGGTGTACAGCGCCTCGAAGTGGCATGCCTGGCCCTTGGCGCCCACACCAACACCGGTGAACAGCCCACCGCTTCCCGGAGGCGACGAGCTCAATTGATGTGAATTACTCTGTTGAGTAGGTACGTGCTGGTGTGACCCGCTTTGTGTTGGGCCAGTCTGGCCGTTTAAAAGGACATCCAGGAAGGACAAATCAACCTTCCTCATCTTGAACACCAGACGGAATTCTGGGAAAAGGAAATCATTTTCTTTATATTTTCCTTTCTATCAAAAGAAATGCATTTTCTTTTGTCTTTTTCCTTCTTTTCGAGCTGGCGAAAAGAAACGCGTTTTTTGTTCTTGCCAGCGGGCGCCAGTAGAGGATAGCGGTGTGCAGGAAGGGGGGTTGGCATCAACACGTGCTGAGGCCTCAGCGTAACAAGTTGTAGACACATATAAGAGAGCAGCTTCGTGGATCACCACTCTAGGCCAATTCGAATCGCTGGCGACAATTTTTGTAATTACACATCGCTCTACGCGAATTCCATCATCACGTCTCTGGTTGGTACGCCGTCTCCCCCCACATTACTCTATGCGCCGTTCCGTGAGTAGCAGTCGAGCACCGTGACATAAAGATGCCATTTTAATTTCCAAGATGAATTCAAATGTTTCCGGGAGGATACATTTTTACGTCAATAAATTTAACGTTGAATATTCTTTTTGGCAGAGGACATATTTTTGCGTTCATCATACTGACCGCTCTTTGTCGTTTTTGCAGAAGAGACGGAGAGATCGGCTGGATACAGTTCTACTTTCGTGCCACAGGGCCTGTGAGGCCGTTGGCTCGTGCGTACAGATATATGGAGGTTGCTGATGCCAACGACGTCGCTGCCCGTCGAGGGCCGGTAGGCGATGGGCCTGCCACCTCGGAGCCCTCGTCGACTCATCAGCTACTCAAGAAGATGTTACAGCATCGGCAGGCCACGTCGGGCGAAGCACCGCCTACGAACGGCGAAAGCGGGCAGTTGGCTGTACGGTACTCTCCATCCGCGTCGTCATCTGCTTCAGCGGTAGCTGCACCTGGAGAAGGGTCTCATACGGCTGCCGATTCCAACGAGAGGCAAGCTAACGGAGTTGCCTTAAAACCCGATGGGGACACATCGGCGGCAATGGAAGTTGCGTCCGAGGAACGAGCTGGACGAACTGGCGAACAGGGAAGCACGGCCGATGCGAGGGGAGAGCCTGAGGCCTGCAGTGGTAACGGCAATTCAATGGCGATAGACCCCCCGAGCCGCCAAGTCGTGGACAAGACCGCGAATGGCGAATCGAAACCTATTTCTACAGATGCACAAAGTCCGAAGAAGGAAGCAGAAGCCATGACAATAGAGGGTGAGGACGAGAAGACCAGTAAGGATGAAGACGACCACAAACCCAAGGAAGATACAGAGGAAGATGACGAAAAGAAAACGAAAGGAAAGAAAGTCTCAACTCTGTCACGACGACGGAAGAAGGGTATTGCCAAACCCAAGAAGGAAGAGGACGCCGACCAGAACGAAGGGGAAGAGAAAAAGACTAAGAAACAAAAAGTTAGAGGCGGAGCGAAGACGAAAACAGCGGTAGTGGAGGAGGTGGTGGAAGTGGTGGACATCGTAGAAGTTCGTGTTCAGAACGAGAGCGCAGAGCGCACGCTGAAGGAAGATGAACAGTTGGTAGAGGAGATTATCGAGGAGCGAATTCTTGGGCTACCAGGCTTATCCGTCAAGAAAGAGAAGACGGATACGGGGACGGACGCAGATTGTATGACGGTTACAGACGCAAGCCAGCCCACCGTAGGAATGGTTACTGTGGTCGAGGAGTTCTATCCTGTCACCGATGAGGAGAGGTACGTACAATTTTTAGAATACCACCTCCCCCCCGAAACATTATCTTCACTAAGACCGAAACTCATGTTGCCCCTGCCACCCAGTGCGGCGCTAATGGAACAGTATCTTCGTCGAATACTCGATCTAGATACGGTGCGCCTCTTTTCTCACGCCCCTTTCTTTTGGAATGTAGCTGACTGCGTGCGGCCATCTTTGTCCTATTACAGAAGCCAGCAGAATCCAAAACGGAGGGCATAGCTAAGCCCAAGAGGCAGAGCCTCAGTGCTAGTCGCAAACGAAAGAAGATAGACGATGAGAAGGAAAAGGGTAAGGCCACCAAAGCGAAGAGAATGAGGAAATCCACCGATAAGGGAAAGGGTAAGGAAAAGGCGAAGAGAGGTCGAGGAAGGAGAAAGCAGGAGGTAAAGCCGTCCAAGAGCGATCGCTACTCATCATCGGAACTGGATAGCGACGACAGCGATGAGGAATTGAATGAAGCCAGTAAATGGCAGATGCCCGTGAAGGAGGAGCCTACTATAAAAGAACTAAGCGAAGAGCCTGCATTGAAAAAGGAGGATGAGCAAATCGCGAAGAAGAGCATGAAGGAAGCCAAAACGAAGAGAGACGATGCCAACATGTCAAATGAAGAGGAAGGCGAGAAACAAGACAGCGATCAGGATAAGAGTGGTGGCGAAGGAGAAGGAGAGGTCGACGTCACTTTTGAAGTGTCACCGCTGAAACAACCCAAAACAAGGCGCACTCGGCGATTACGGCGTCAAAGCCAGCGCAGTCCTCAAGAAGAAAGCGAAAGTGAGGGTATAGAGAGTAATGAGGATAAGGACCGTAAAGAGAGCGCGGAGGATGTTAAAGAAGATGCGGTAGCGACAGAGGATACACAGGAACGAAAAACTGAGAAACGTCGAGGTAGAGGCAGAAGCGGAAAACACGAGGAAGAGGAGGATAGGGCAGCTGAAAAGCAGCGAAAAAAGAAGGAAAAGCTCAGACAGCAATGGAAACAAGAGGAACAGGAGCGAGAGTTGCGACGCGAAAAAGAGAAGCGTAAGCCCAAAGAATGGGACGCTCTCGAAAGGAAAACGGTACTCCTCGTGATCTCCACTCATCTTCACGCACATTGCCAACATTGTTAACTGTTGTTCGTAAAGGGCTTTGACAGAGAGAAGGTTTGGTCTGAAATTCAAGACACACAGTACATTGATCCTACTTTCATTGCTTTGAAACGACCGAGAGCACTTACCTGTTGCCCTTGTTTCAGATGGGAGAGGGAGCCGGAGAAGCGAGTAGAAGAGCCAATTTATGTTCCCTCTGCTCTGCCGCAGCGAAGGGTTTCCAAGTTTGGAGAAAAGCTGAAGACCAAGCTGCCACCTGTCGAACAGCGTCTGCCTCCGCGGGTACGTCCTCCTTCCGTACTAATCGCAAGATGGTTGTGTCCCTTATCAATGTGCCCTCATAAAAGGAGCCCTCGCCTCCCTCTACTCCACCACGGACCGAGCTCCCTACTACTATTCAGTCTCCACAGAAGGAACTTGACAAGCCAGCGACGGCACCGTTGCCAGCATTCCTTGCTGCTGCGATCGCGTCCGGTGGACAGACTCTGAACACTCCCCCTCCCACATTTGCACCGTCTCCCTTCGGGCTGAATCGCGGTTCGGCTCCGATCTACCCGCAGAAATCCGAATCTCCCGCCCCACGCATACAGTATTCGTTTCCCCCAGCCCAGCCTATGCTTGGCCAAGCGCTTCAGCAGCAGACCCACGTTCAGCAGCCGCAGCAAGACACGCAGTATGTCCAGCCACCGCCGGTGCAAGTTCAACAGATGACGCCTGAGGCGACTCAATCACTGCTTGCCCGGCAGCAGGCGGGTCTACTCCCGTCTGCTCAGGCTCCGCGACTCTCAAGCACCATTAGCACTGTCAAGGTGCAGAGACAGTATACTAGAATCTGTTGCGCAGTGTTTTCTAACATGGTCTTCAATCTTCATAGAGCTCGGATGCAAGGACGCCACCTCATCGCGGTAGCTCGTATGACATCAAGGAGAGCAGCCGAGACGGAGACCGCTATCGTAGTAATGACAGGGACCGAAGGGGCAGAAACCGAAGCCGAGATAGTGGCCGAGGCAGGGACCGAAGTCGTGATCGAAGTCGGTCAAGAGGCCGAGACAGAAAACGCAGACGGAGCCGCAGCAGGAGCCGAAGCCGCAGTCGCAGCAGGAGCCGCAGCTGGAGTCGAAGCAGCAGCCGTAGCAGAAGCCGCAGCCGAAGTCGCAGCCCGAGCCTCAGCCGCAGCCGAAGCCTCAGCCGCGATAGGGATTATCGGCGAAGCAACCGGACCCGCAATAGAGATTGGGGACGTAGAAGGACTCCACCCGTACCTCGGCATCAAGCTATGTCTACTCCTACAGCAGCTCTTCCCTCTGCAGGTGTGCGCCTTACATCCTCGCTCACTCCGACTGCATCCAGCGTCCAAACGAGCAATAGTGTCTTAGGCGCGACAGTTCCGTCTACTGCGACCCCATCATCGGCCTACCCGGCTTCAAGCTCTAGTGCGCCAGTGGCCTTACTTCCCTCGCTCCTCACGCAGCTCAGTGCGCAAAACCCAGCAAGCAGTTTGCCTACTCCTTCAACTCCTGCTCCTAGCAGCGAGCCTTATCTCCCCCAGTTCCCTACTACCCCGCTGCCCGCTGCTGTTGTTTCTACACCAGTATCGAGTGCAGCAATTACGCCCGCACCGGCACCAAGCATTACCACGACACCGAGTGGCGATGCCGAACAAAAGGAGAAGGAGCGCCGTGAGGCCGAGGAGAAGGAGCGAAAACGCAAGAGGGAGGAAGAGAAGGCCAAGGTACGCTGCCAACAAAGTGCCTCAACAGTTCTTCGATCGAAGTGCATGAACTTACCTTTCGATTAGCTTGAAGAGGATCCGAAGGCACGCGAGGAGCGAGAGGCTAGAGAGAAGAAGCGACGAAAGGAGCTCAAGGCAAGAATCTCGAAGCAAGTTGTGCAGTGCTTGGAATACTATTACAAGCAAAAGCGTATTTCGTCGAAGGTAGTTTCCTTCGGTTGGTCATGGTTGGTCAGGCTTCACCTGTGCTAACAAGCGAGGCAACAGGAGGACTTCAAGCATTTATCACGAATGTGGACACATAAAGTCATGGAGAAGGGCCGAGGGGAGTTCAACGCCGAGAAGATACGCAAGCTGGTGCACAACTACTTCCAGACGAATCCAGGCGTCTACAAGCGTGGCGATGGTGAGCGATTTGGTGGCAAGCCGCCATCATCCACGCGATCATCCACTGGTGACCGACCGGACAGCACCGACAGCACTCCTAACGTGTAACACATGCGGCCAGAGCTGTACGCAAAACAATGGTTGGTATACCGAATGAATGCCTAGTGATCACAATTGAGCTCAAGGTCCTCCGCCATCGTCCCCATTCATGCTTACGTCGTCCATCATACCGCCGCGGTTACGCACGTGGACATCCAATCGGTCCAGCAGTCACGAGGGGATTCCCTACTACATAGGTACAAAACCGCTGCTGCACGAGCCCAGTTTCCGAAAAGGTTTCAAATTTTCACAAACGTGCGGAAACAATCTTCAGATTCTTCTGGGGCAAGATCCCAAAATGCATCGTGGGCCAAGCCACGATCCACCTCCGCGCTACCCGTCGCCTCCTCCTGGCCTGAGGGAGCGGGACGCTCACCCGCCACCTCCGCCAATGGGGTATGAAGGATTTGACATTTAATATCTTTACATTAATATTAATTTAAACATTTATCTCAAATACATTATAATAGAGTTAAAATTAAGAAGAATTTATTTCTTTTTCCAGTCACGACAGGTTTGGACCTCGCGGTGGACCGCAGCAGCCGCCCTACATGGTGCACATGCGGCAGCCGTCGCCGCTGCTCATGCCCTACATGCAATTGCTCGATGCTGAGAAACAAGTACGTACGCAAGATTGCTTTTTCTTGCCTTGCTGTACTCCATCGGATGCTGATGCTGGTGGTGATGTTGATGATGATGAATGATGCTTACTATGTGTAGGTGCTGCGACTCAACGACGATCGGCGCATGCGGGAGGCACGGCTAAGTGAATTAGACGACGCTATCACCAATGCTGAGTTCCGGCTTGCCAGGCGCGAGATGGCGATGGCCGCCGTGGAGGCTCGGGTACGACAGAAGCACACGTTCCAGCGATGATCCTTCATGCTTCTCTGATGGTGTCTTTCCTCGTACTAGGTCATGCGAATAGAGGAAACTATGAATCTCATCAACTCAGGAGCCTTGCTTGAGCCTGTATCGCCTCCTTTAGGCGCATCCAAGTAGCTGTACCAGTGCGCTGTCACTGGTCCTCTCTAGGAGAGAAGGCAGCGAATAGGGGATGTCACTGCAATTTAGACCAACCACCAATAACACCCGTTCTGGCCGCTTGCTTCGTGCCGTAGCTTCACATCCTTCACATCCTTCTTGCGCTTCACAATACACACAACATGGCTGCAGGTCGAGCGGCAGTGGTGGCCTCGTGCTTTCTCGTGCTGGCGTGGTTCGCCTTCGTCCCCGTGTCTCACGGCCTGGAGAATGGCCTCGGCCGCACCCCGCAGATGGGGTCAGTACCACTTCTTCTCCCGCTGCCCTTCTCTCTCCCTCAAGGTGCACTGAACGCTTCTTGTGCAGCTTCAACACGTGGAACAAATTTGCTTGCAACATCGATGAGACTCTCATCCGTCAGTCCATCGACGGCCTTGTATCGTCGGGTCTGGCCGCTGCTGGCTACAAATACATTGTACTCCACTCTTCCTCTATCTTATTTATATTCAATTAAAATTTAGTACCTAAAAAGCCTTTTTTTTGATTTGTTGATATCCGGAGTAATTACTTAAAAGGCCAATAAGACGCGAGTGCTGGAGTGCCAGGCTGACCAAAAACCATCATCCCAGAATATCGACGACTGCTGGGCCGGCTGGCGCGATAGTCAGGGCTTCATCCATGAGGACAACAAGACTTTCCCCAGCGGCATGCGTGCTCTCGTGGACTACGCTCACTCAAAGGGCCTCCTGTTCGGGCTCTACTCAGATGCCGGCGAGATGACTTGCCAAAGTACGAATTGCTGAGCATGCTGAGTTTGATCAATAACTGACTGCTTGAGATGGTCGTACAGGACGTCCTGGCTCGTTGGGATATGAACGTAACGATGCGATGTCCTACGCTGCGTGGGGCGTAGATTATCTCAAATACGACAATTGCTACAATGACAACATCACCCCACTTAAGCGTACGTGAACTGCTACGAAACCCAGTGTTCTCAAACTTACGTTGCATCCCTACAACGCATATGTAGGTTATCCGGTGATGAGGGATGCACTTAATGCAACTGGACGCAAGATGTTCTATTCACTGTAAGTGTGTTTCGCTCCTTACACAGCGAGGCTTCTCTTCACCCACCATATTATGTAGGTGTGAATGGGGAGTAGACAATCCCGCCACATGGGCTCCTCTGGTGGGAAACAGCTGGCGCACGACGGGGGACATAGGAAATAGTTGGAACGGGTATTCATTGCTTTCTCTAACAACCCTGTTGCATGTTCTTTAACGATTATGTTCCGTTTAGAATACTGGCCAACATTGATCAGAACGATGCTTGGTGGAAGTACGCCGGTCCAGGTGGTTGGAATGATCCTGACATTGTTCGTCTCCCTCACTATTTCGTGGGACGAATTCACTGATTATAAAAGCGTAGATGGAAGTGGGTAACGGACATCTTACTCCGACTGAAGATAAGTCCCACTTCTCGCTCTGGGCCATCGCCAAGGCTCCCCTTCTTATTGGGTACTTAACATGACGCGAGCTTTCTTGATTATGTTTCTGATCCTGGCATACTTTTACTCAGTTGTGACGTCCGTAACGTACCGCCTCATGTCAAGGCGATCCTGACTGCCCCTGAAGTTATCGCCATCAATCAAGACCCTCTCGGTGTTCAGGTTCAGCAGCTTCAGCCTTGCGCTGTCACTCATCAAACTGAACTTGGCTATCGTCTTTGCACCTACAGGGACACAAAGTCTGGAACGCCAGTTTTGATGGTTCGTCCATCGAGGTGTGGGCAGGTCCGTTGGCCGGCGGCGACGTCGCCGTGCTCGCACTCAACCGTGCCTCGAGGCATGCCTCCATTCCTGGTATCAGCTTCACCCAACGACCTTCTCCATCACTCTTGGTGTCTTCGCCTTATCATTGTTTCATTCCACAGTGAGATGGGAAGAGCTCGGTATCCCAGCGGGCACCAAGTGCGTGGTGCGCGATATCTGGGAGAGGAGGGACATCGGAACCTACAACAACGGTTTCGCCACCAATGTCGAGCCACACGGTGTCTTCTTCGGTCGTGTCCGTCGTCTCAAGTAAATCCAGTCACTTGGCCTTTGGCTCTACATCTGAACTGACAACACTGCAGCCAAGAAAACATACCTTTTAGACAGCCTTAACCAATTCTTTAACCAATCGTTTTCTTTTGGCCCCGATAATAGGCTATAAATGGTCAAATTAAAGATCATTTCATACTTTTGTACGTATAATGGAGAGCAAGCCGGAGGACAAAGGAGCAGCGGCCCTGGTGGGTTTGGCGGAGGTGCGGCAGGCAGCGGAGCGTATCGCGGGTAAGGCACACCGTACGCCGGTGCTCACCTGCTCCACCATCGACTCTCTCGCCGACGACCGTAGCCTCTTCTTCAAATGTGAGAACCTCCAAAAGGTTGGTTTTCTGCATGACACGCACATATTTTTACCTTTATTTACTTTTAATTTTTAAAATTAATATTTTAAAAAATTGCGTTATTTTATTTTGCGGCGCGCAGGTGGGAGCATTCAAGATACGAGGCGCAAGCAATGCCGTCTTCAAGCTCACTGCAGACGAGGCACGAAACGGGGTCGTCACGCACAGCAGCGGGAACCACGCCCAGGGTGCGTCCCTCCTCACCGCGTGCTCTGAACACGCAAACTGATAACACCTCGGGGCTATCCTGCTGCAGCGGTGGCTCTGGCGGCGAAGATGCGCGGCATTCCGGCCTACATTGTGATGCCCATCTCGGCACCTGCCGTCAAGAAGCGCTCGGTGCTGGGCTATGGCGCGCAGGTGATCGACTGTACGACAGTCGAGTCTCGCCAACCGACCGGTACCTGGATCCTCTTCATTCTTCTGGGGCGTGATGGAGGTGAATCGTGTGCTCATCACCCTGCACACACAACAGCGGACAAGGTTGTGGCCGAGACCGGCGCCGCATTCATCCATCCTTACAACAACCCCGTATGTTGAACTCTTGCATGCTCGAGCCGCTACAGAGAGGGATGATCTAATGGCATGGTGGACTCTCGATGATCTAGGACGTCATCGCCGGGCAGGGCACGATTGCGCTAGAGGCACTCGAACAAGTAGAAGAGCTGGACGCGATCATCGCGCCCATTGGCGGTGGCGGCATGGTGCTGTGCTCTTCTTGACCGTCACGATAGTGTGGTTGATCCGATTAGCTCATGCCTTCCTGCTAGATGTCAGGTATCGCCATTACCACCAAGTCGCTGAGGCCGGGCATCAAGGTGTTTGGAGCGGAGCCCAAGGACGCTGACGACGCCTACCGGTACATCGACTCCCTCGTTGTAGTCTGGAGGCCAGCAACTTAAGTGTCCAAACCAAACGCAAGATCGAAGCAAGCAGGGCAGTTGATTCCCCAGACCGGCACCTCGACGATTGCCGATGGCGTACGTACCGGTTTGGGCAGTCTGACATGGCCGGTTATAAGAGACCACGTAGATGCCATCTTCACCGTCACTGAGGACGAGATCAAGTCTGCTATGCGGTACTCATGCTTGCCCATGTACTGCTTCTGCTAGCGTATCAGCTTACGGAATTCTATTTGTACAACTCGAAGGCTGCTGTGGGAGCGGATGAAGGTGGTCGTGGAACCGAGCGGAGCGGTATCTCTGGCAGCTGTGTTGAGCGAAGAGTTTCGAAGGAGCCAGCCCGACGTACGCAGGGTATGTGTGGTCATTTCCGGTGGCAATGTGGATCTTGATGCCTGGAAGTGGTAAGCAACATGCTTCGTTCAATCTTGGTTTTGCCCGCCACTCCGTCCCCGTTCATCTTCTTCACAGAGTGCTCGGGCCAAAGAAGACATATCGAGTGCCGGCGAGCTGGGCAATGAGTTCCTAAGATTGGTTCCATCCAACTTTCGTTCCAGAACTAAAGTCCCCATATTCCACACCTATGATATGGGAATAACATCAGCCAAAGTCACCTTCCAAAGTGTACAGGTTGGAAAGCTGAACCTCTACACTTGGAGTTCCCTCTTTGTCTATAAGCAAGCCTTCCCCGTGCTTCTTGCCCTGATACCATTTACCCATAAAGGTCGAGTTATCAGCGTTCTTCAGTTCACCCTGAAGTTCACAACAAGGTCAGCATTGCGCTCTATCATGGAGACGGAGCGAGCGTACCAGCCCATGTTGCAGGTTTTTGTAATAGGAACCTTTATACATTCTACCATCAGTGTAGGTACGCACTCCTTGTCCATGTCTACGCGCCGCGTGATGTTAAGAAGTGGCATCGCTGTAGATCAGCTAGTGGACGTACCTCATATCTTGATACCAATCACCCTCATACGTTTCGCCGTTATGTGCCCAATACATTCGTCCATACCCATGCTTCCTGCCCTGCTTAAACGCTCCCTGGGGAGTAGTGTAGAAAACCAAAATCAGATAACCTCCCTTGGTACTCGCCGATCGTTAGGTTGTCGATTACCTTGTATTCGCTTCCGTCGGGCCATTGCATCGTCCCCATTCCTTCTTGCAGTTCCTCTCTATACTCGCCTGCAATTGACATGGGCGTGAGCTTAGTGCATAGAAAGTCAAGCCAGACGCGTGCTACCTTCGTAGACACGTCCATCAGCATAGACTCTTCGGCCCCACCCGTGCCGTTTGCCCTCCTTGAACATTCCCGAGTACACTCCGCCATCGGCGAACGTGTGTACTCCCTTGCCTTCTCTCTGCACACATACACACGACCATCAGCGATGTGAGCTCTTCTTCAAGGACAAGAAAGAGCTACCAGGCCGTCCTTGAATTCGCCCTTGTACGCCGAACCGTCTTCCCATCGCATGTGGCCCGTTCCATCGATGACGCCGTCCCGCCACTGACCAAAGTACTTGCGTCCGTCCGGCCACACAATGCTGCCCATCCCGTGGAATTTGTTCTGTTCGTTGAGCTGTCCAATGTAGGTCGCCGACGACGCTGTCTGCGCGGCACCGTTGGCCTCCCCGCTGCCGCCACCGCCACCGCTACCGCCGCCCGCCATGCCCAACCCGGGCTCGTCCTCATCACCACCGCCACCACTACCGCCACTGCCACCACGCGCGTGACGGCGATGATGGTGGTGGTCGCGCTGCTGCTGATGGTGATGATGGTCTCGCTGCTGCTGCTGCGAAGACGAGGACGAGGAGGACGGTGGCGGCGACTCGCCCAGCGGTCGGTGAGGACGAGGCAGGGGCGTTGTCGAAGATGACGACGTCGATGATGATGCAGCGAACATGTTGGCCTGGATCTCAGAGGAAGGCAGGTGTACGTGAGCGGTCGATCCTCCCTCATCGCGATCACCACCAGCGGCAGCGTGTAGGGATGAAGATGGCGTGGATGGGGCGAGGTTGTCGCCGCTGGTGCTGGGCCACGCGATCCCACCAGCAACCAGCGGGGAAGAGCTCGCACGAGGTCGGGTCGGGGAGGTGGGCGATCCCGGGGGCGACCTGTCCCGTGGGTGAATCCTGCTCATCTTCCAATCTTTTCTTTATCTATCTCGTGCCAAAACAAACGCAAACTTTTGGAACAATTTGCCTAAACTTTCTCGAATTTGCCAAATGTCTTTCAGATTCTGTTTGCGAAATATCTTTCATCCTTTGCTAAACTCTTCAATTAACAAAAACTATTTTGAGATTAAAAAACAAGGCCGATCAAGCATCTTCTGTCCATGAAGAATGGTCCAACAAGGAAGCCATGTACTTAAAAGTACAAATTGATTCCCGGCCATTTTCTTTCATCAATACGGGAATAAATGAAAAGAAAATAAAGGAAATTAGGAACGGCCAGTCACCACCGAGATCGCAGAGATAACGACAGGTGGCGAAATAGGGATTCCTTCCTTTTTAACGAGTAGGGATAGCTTGTTGGGAGGGAGTCGTTGTGCGTGTTGTTTTGGTGTGATCCCGAAGGGCAGCCTAACGACACAACGCCTCAGGCCCCACGAAGAGGACTTGTCACTCACCCAAGTCCTCCTCCATTCCTCATCAGACATTCATCCGATCTGAGCCAGATCCGGGTAAATAGAAAGGACGATAAGGAAGAAGATGGCCGAGCACGATGAGCACTATGTAAGAAACCTGGAAAAGGAGGTGCAGCTCCTTCGTATGCTCAAGGAGCTGGAGCTCAAGCGCAGCGCTGTTGCGCCGTCAGGTGGCGCCCCCCGATCGAGGGACGATTTCGACGAGCGCCTGACACGCACGCGGGCGAGAGGGAAGAGCGAGAGCTTCTACGTCGCCCGTACCAGCAGCATCAATCCTGGAGACCCACAAGACAGGCGAGCTGACGGTGGAGGATACCGCGGGGCCGTCGCTGCTGTGGGAAGCAGTGAGCGATGGCTCAGGGAGGGCCGCCGCTCGCCCGGAGGACGCGGGGAGAGGGGCCGTGATCGAGAACGGAGCGATGGTAGTGGAGAACGGAAGAAGAGGGGACAGAGCCTGGAGCGTAAGAATCGAGAAGACAACGAGGCCGGCCGCGATAAGTATCGTGGCGAGGCCGTAGATGAGCGATACGCTCGTGCAACACTGGCTGGAGGGGGTTCTAGTCAAGAGTATTTTAGAACATCCGAGAAGCAAGCCCCAAGGTATACGCTGCGGCTCATCTTGAGTCCTGGTACTCACCTCCAACACATTCTGACATCTCGTGTTGGCGCGTCAATAGGGCACGCGTCGAGTGCACTCCGCTCACGGATCTCTTGGAGGAAACTACGGCTGCGTCCCTCGCGACTGACGTTATCACTGTGGAGTGCACAGAGAAGGTCGAAACCGCCCTTCAGGTATGTCTCGTGATTCGCCCGTTACTATCTGCAGGAGTCTTAAGTATGACCGCCCTTCTTCGGCATGAAAGCTGCTCGGGGAGTTCAGGTTCACCTCTATTCCAGTCCGAACCATAGACGGAAAGATGGACAAGATGATCGATATCTACGACGTTAGTACGACACTCCCTTCCGAAGAGGGATTGTTGATGATCGGCAGCTGACGATATACTCCACACAGTTGCCTATCTTCTCACTCGAGCGCTTCAGGCGTCGAAAGAGGACCTACTTTCGAAGATGGGTGAAATCATGACCACGCACACAGTCCAGGACGTGCTCAACAGTGCGTTATCATCGTGATTGCCTGGTTGGCCTGGCACTCACCACGGCTCATGTACGCTGATGTAACAGGCAACAACAAGTACCGGCCTTCCTGGTATCAGTCCAGCATTGGCCCTCGCGACACTCTGTCGTCTGTCGTCAAAGTGCTCAACAAAGAAGTGCAGCAGTTTCCCGTTGGTAACGCACCATATGAACCTTCCTGTGATGAGTGTGCACGCCTTGATTGATTGTTTACAAAACCTATATAGGAGCTGCGGACCGTGCAGGAGGCAAAGCACTTAAACAAAGCTCCCTTCTCTGGTTCCTTAAACAGAACACGAGGAGATTCATGTCCACTCTACGGGGCACAAGCGTCAATTACCTCCGCTACCTCACAACCAATTCAACAATGGCACCACAGAACACTAAGGTGGTAGAATTGCTCACTCTTATGGTCAAAAAGAAATGCCCTATGGTGGCAATCACTGACAACGCCGGAGCCCTACTCACCACCTTCAGCATCTCTTGTCTACGAGTAAGTACTTTCTCTGTTGTTTCTGGACTGTTGAAGTGATTGCTCATCCATCTGATCCTTAAGGGCTTGAACCGGTACAACTGCAATACGTTGGATATGAACGTATTCGAATTCTTGGAACTCACCAAGGTGCCTATCCGTTGTTTCAAGGCGCTGTTGAATGCATGTGGCCTCTCTAACAGTCATGTGTTCCTCATCAGCAACCGGTCCCTGCTCCAGTGTTCTGCGTCCCCAACACATCCGTCGATGCTGTGATTGAGCTGATGAACGAAAAGCAGGGTGAAAACGGTGTCTGGGTCATCAACGATAATAAGGTGACGTGCATGTTCCAGCCCTGGTAAACTCGATTGACTCACGTCCCACGTACTCGTGCAGGTTCCGCTGGAGATGTTACATTGTACAGACCTCATCCGGTTCCTTTTGTTGAAGGAGAAGAAGCAGCGCGAGGAGATGGAAGAAAAGGAGTACGACATGCGTACGACTTTCTACCTCAGCTCTCATCTCTATGCTTCATTGATTCTCATTCCACTCTGTCTGATGAACCACAGCTGCATCAAGATTGAAGAGGGAGATGAGCTCGAATTGGAGCAAGCCTATGACTGTCATTCCCAGATACGATGACGATTACGACTTCGGTAAAGGCAGAGGACGTGGGCGCCGTTCGCGCAGCCGCAGCCGCAGCCGCAGTCGGAGCCGAAGCCCAAGTCCCAGCCCAAATCGCGGGCGAGCAAGGAGTAGCAGTCGCAGTCGTAGCAGGAGTCGCAGCCGCAGCCGAAGCAGAGATTATGCCAAGCGTGCACCCAGAAGCCGCAGTCGCAGCCCGAGCCCGAGAGCCAGGAGCCGCAGCAGGAGCCCAGCGAGACGCAGAAGATACAGTGACACGGACAGTGACGATGATCTTGCGGTGGTGAATGTACGCCGAAATACTGGGGGCGGAAGTGGAGGCAAGAGCCGCAGGTACGATGATGAGGGCCGCCGCGGACGTGGCCGCCGGGATGGATATGATTCCGATGAGGGATTCGAAGACGGCCACTATGACGCCAACGGCACCTACACCAGGAAGGCCCGCAACGTGCCAGAGACTAGCGAGGCCGTGTACCTCACGCACCAGGGATGGCTCTCGAAGAGAAGCCCCGCCTTCCACAAGAGGTGGCAGAGACGATGGTTCGAGCTGCGCGGCAACGTGCTCGTTTACTTCCGCGATTCGAAGGTTCTATCTAGCTTGGGCGATGATGAGTAGCAGAGGATAACAATGATGTTAACGATGTACTTCAGGACAAGTCAGAGGCGTGCGGGTCGATCAAGCTGAACAGCTACTTCGATGTCGTCGACGGAACCGACAACGAATTTGGAGTAAAGATGACCAAAAGGACGTACGTTCTTCAGGTAAGCCATGCCTCTTCTTCCTCCTTATCGTACGTAAAAAACTCAACTGCCCACAATAGGCGGCGACAGAGAAGGAGAAGAACGACTGGATCAACCTTTTGCAGCGCGTCAAGCTACAACCAGAGCCGTGAGTATTGTTGGTAGGACGTACGACGAAATGAAAAATCAAGTGTACTACTAAACCAGGATGGGCAGCATGTAGTGAACGAGCTACAATCTTGTCCGCAGGGACTCGAAGAGGGAGATAAGTGGATGCTCCGGAGGGAGCACCTGCGCCAGGAGCTCCATTACGCGTCTAAACTCCAGCGAAGTTTGCCGCACGGGCGCCATACCGTGCATGTCTTCCGACGCCAGAGTGGATATCATCTGGCGTGTGAAGACGGTTGCAAGTAGTGTGTGCAGGCTCCGCCGTAGCCGGCATTGGTCGGTCAGATTGCAGATCTGGGGATGGGAGTTGACCAGAAGATGCACAAGGCCCAAGAACAGGCTCACGGCTTCCTTGGGTTGGTGCTGTAACTCGTGGGCGTGAGTTATCATGAGGTTTACCCATCCGGTCAGGCGCCCCAGCTTTTCGTCGAGCTCCCAGTTGTAGTTGTTGAATGCCCAGAGCTGCGGATTATTGACGAAGCTGGCCCAGAGCACGGGGGACACTGATTCGGGGAAGTGCCGGCCCATGTCAAGTATCAGAAGGTGGTGGTCGCTTGTCGATTCCTTCCCAAGTCGGGTGGTGAAGGATTCGACCCATTCGGGATCGAGGATGGGTGCTGTGGACAGAGCCAGTTTGCCTGACACCACGCAAGCGTACACAAAGAATGTAAGATGCCGCTTGGCACAAGCACGATCTGACCTTAAGCTTACCGATGGTGGGGAGAAGAAGGGAGCGAATCTTGGGAGCATCATCTACAGCATCAAGGAGGACTGTTTGCAGGGTTTTGCGAGTATTCTCCGCGGCCGTTACCGCTTGGGTCAAATCAATAGAAGCGAAAGTAGCAAGATTGCTGAGTAGTTTTACGGCTGCAGAGGCGGCTTCCTTCGTTTTCCAGCAATCAGAGTTCATCGTTATCTACAACAACATTCGCAGGTCAGTTGGTAACGATTCATGAGGGATGACCGGAAGGACCGTACCTCCAGCACCAGCGATAACGCCTCAATGAGGTCGAGGCATGAGATCGCTGGAAATAGGCGGAATTGACGGACCAGCATCTCGCTCACTGCGGCAAAGGAAACTTGCAGGCCGTCGAGTATCCATTGTGTCTCCTCCGGCCAGAGCACCCCAACAGCTGATTCAGAATGCTTTTGTAGATGCGAAACCCCAAGCTGATGTAACCACTTGATCTCTCGCTGGAGGACGTTGCATACGCGTTCGACATACGGCAGAAACTTGTTCTGAGCTGCAAATCAAACATGTATGTCAATCAGGCAGTTGATGTAAAGATGAGGATTGTACCACCGGCAATCCAACTCGGGATACTCTCAAAGACAGTAAGGGATGTCGAGTTGGGAATCTGCTCCGGGGGAAGCCGCTCAACAAGGCCAACGCTTCCTACGAGTGCATACGCCGTCAAATCGGCTGTGCCCCTTACAAGAAACACTGGCGGGCAGATGTTAAACAATTGGATGTCAACTACATCGAAAGAGGACAACATACTGGAATTGGCACTCTGGAATAGCTGGCTGAGCATTTCCATTAGAAGTGGTATCAACACTTGATCTCCAGCTTCTGGAATCTGGTGAGACATGAGATGAACCGCTCTAAGCTCATCCATGGGCTGGGCGTCAGGTACAGCTAGCTGGTCATTGATGATTGCAATGATGGAATCAATAGTCAGCTTGGTAATTGCGAATGATGCTGACTCCAGGCAGCCAGAAGTCAGGCACTTGGCTAATGCCAACACGGCCACGACCTTCGCCATAGGATTTCGTTCTTCTTGTAAACGCTCACGAAACGCCGTCAGCAGTGTTTGGCTCGGCTTGGATGTGTGGTTAGGCGGGGGCACGCGGACTTGATGAATGAGAAGCCTGCTGAGAGCCCAATAGCTGATGGCCCTCACATGAACCTAGTTTCAGCGCGTGTAAGTCCGATCCAATGCAACTAGTTTTATCCTTCTGTGTACCTTTGGATCCCACATGCACTCTTTAATGTATTCCCATACTTGATCAGGTGGCCCGCGGAAGGGAGAACACCAGGCAAGCGCCCCCAGAAGAAACACTCCGCTTTCTCTTTAGTTAGGCTTGAGTCAGCAACCGCCAGCTTCAACAAGGAGAGAGGATTGGTACCGTTGCTGCCAATCAGCATTACGCTTCAATCGATTGAATGCTACATTGATCAGAGGACCGTACCAGACCTCTACTTCAACGGCAAAGGGCTGCCATGGGTCACGCGTTCTGCATAAGGACGAGATACAAGCCACAGTTTCTGCTCGCTGCAGCCCTTTGCCTTTGAAGTAGAGGTTTCCAGCATATTTCTGGATCTGAGCGAAGCTGGCGGGGATCTTGCCCGTGTCCTCGATAGGCCACCATAACACTGACATTGAGAAGCGCACATTCATGAGCATCTGTAGGCGCAGGACTAACAAGAGACTGCAATCATACGGAACTCAGCAAGAGAATTCCTGCGTATCAAGTCCTGTAGGTCCACAGGGAGCTCAGAGAAAGAAGCTTGGCAGTCGGGCCAGTTTGCCAAGATGCACTCGGTGGCCAGAGCAAGCAAGCTCTTTGGTTTGGCGTCATACACGACATTATCGGCTAGTATATCAGCTAGTCTGCACAATACAGGGTCAGAGAAAGCCCTCACCGAGAAGAAGGACGTTGTGTACTGAGCATTCGTGGGAGGGATGTGAAGAAAGGAACGTTGTAGGCCGACTGTCAATGCGTGTGTAGCTGCAGTCGCGACATGAGGATCCTTATCCTGGGGATCGGGCCCAAGTTAGCATTACTTTGAACTCGATTCTAACTGAGCGTAGCGTCAGTACCTCAACTCCATTCAAGATAGTTGATAGAAGATCGTCTTGAGGGAACCACTCCATGATATTGCTCAAATAGTGAAAGGCAGCCGTACGCACGCTGTCGCTGGTATCATGACGGCACACATCAGGCAGAAGCTGTGTGATTGTGGAGATAAGTAGGATATCAGTACGTGATGCAGGAAGTCAACCTACCTTTGTGATTTGAATATTGCTTCGTCGTGGAGAAAAGTAAGATAGAATATTGATTGCAGCTTGGCGAACTCGCTCATCTGGGTGCTGAATGAGCTCGATGACATCAGGCAGCAGGACCTCCCTCAAGGTGGACCCGTCATATGCCACAACATGCAGACTCACTTTCATCACTAGCATGAGTCTCAAGTTCACAGCTGATGGAATGAGACCCCACGTACCAAGCACCAGATCAGAGTCGGTGGACAGCAGGACTTCGCGGAAAGCAGGCCAGCCCTCTTCTACGAACGGGAGGACATCCTGTCAATCCATCAAACATCCAATGAAGGAAAACAGATGTAAGGTACCGTGATGATGCAGTAGAGCCCGCAGGGCATTGCGCAAGGCGCACGTCACCCGCTTGATTGGTAATGAAGGTAATGAAGATAATGAAGGCGCACGACTGAGCCTTCGCAGAGCCCTCAGCAAGGCCAAACCGACAGTATCCGTACTCAGGGCGTGAGGCACCTTTGTGGCCATCTCCAGCCCGATCGCGTTGAAGATGAGCAAACGATCTTCTTCATCGCCAGTCACCGCCTTAAGACCGGTCATCACCTCTGCATCATCCTTCAACCATTAACACCTGCGTGCCTATGACCCAGTGCAGTGACGTCATGTTGAACCTTACCTTGCTCACCATCAAGGAAGGTGAGACATGCATGAGGAGGAGGCGCTATGAAGAGCCACTCCCACAGCTGCCCACTTGTGATGGCTGGAGAGGAGGACGCGACGTCGTCCTCCGTCCCAGCAAACAGTTGCGTAAGTAGTCTTCTGGCTGCTCTCCCCACGTAGCGGGATCGGTCTACGAGGAGAGGCGCGTTAAGGCTTGAACCCTTGGCCCTTCGCCAGGCCGTGAACACCTTCCCTTCCACCTCGTCCATCCCTGTCGGCGCTCAACAAGCTTGGCTTGCGTTAGGTACGAAAAGTTTGGGAAATTGTATCTCTGCGGTACTTTTCTTGGAAAAGTTTTGGGGGTTGCCAGAATTTTCATACCACTTCAAACTTGTAGGTGTTGGTTTGTTGTTTGTTTGGTGGGCGGCAGCCTCGCGTCCCCCACACTCCCGAAGAAGCGCAGGGTGTCAAATTGAGACTGCCAACTCGCCCTGTTTGGAGCGAGGATCCTCTTAAGTCTAGAATACTTTCTTCCTTCTTCAGTACGAACCAAGTACTGGCCACCTCTCACCTCAACTTGTGGGTCGCTTACGAGCCTTTCCACCAGTTTGCTTCCGTCCCAGAAGAAAGAAAGAAAGAAAGAACGAAATCTTTCGGATATCTGAAATCTTTTAGTTATTGTGTTTCAAATTCGGAAGAATCAGGTGCCCGTCATCGGCGATCAATCCCGTCCTATCCGACATTCATCATCAACTTTTTGATGCTCTCGCATCGCACATCGTCCTGCTTTTCTGAGGAAGTTCGTCTGTCGAGGGTCAAACTTGGTGGGGAGGTTTTGTCACAATACATCCACTTACACTTGACCTGTACAAGACGCCCTACCACGCCCAACCAACACTCGTCAGACAGTATTCGATACTCTAGATAGAGAACATCAGCATGGCCCAACAAATGCCCCGAGGCTCTGTACAGTCCGCGCAGGATGCCCTGAACAAGGGCATTCCACTTCGCCGTACCTATCCGCTTTCTGCAAAGTTCTTCACTCATCACTAACAATGTTTGTGCACGTCCTGTGCAGTGGGCGCGGAGGTGACACCGGACACCAAGGTAGACTTGGCCAAAGCGCAGGGAGAACATATCGCCTTCCCCGTGGACCCTGGCAGGAAGGGCGGCCTGAAGGGACACGCCGGCAAGGTGAACTATCATCAGGAGCGCGACACGGTTCAGTACCGCCGTGGACCTGACGATAACACTAAGTACGCCGGCAAGGAGGACCTCTTCTCCGGCCAGTAACATGTTGTCCGTGGTGCAAGGTCCATTACGTACATATCAATATACTCTGTTCAGCAGGGCATCTCTGTTGGGGCCTTCTACGTAGAAGGAAGGTACCTCGTGAGCAACTTGAACTAGCGATCAGTGTCTCGTCTCGCATTCACTACGGGAGCCCGCAACACCATCCCGTCCAAATCTCAACGGAATTAGTGTGGTCATCAACCTTGAAGCAAGAGACCTGCCCTCACTTTCTTCAAGGTTGTAGCCACCATGCCACGCAAACCCTCGCATCACCTCCCTGAGCGTAAGCGCTGGGAGATCTTCTTCAGAAGAAACTGTTGAAGACGTCTAATCGGGCGATTGCGCGGGCCCTGAGGTGCTCCGAGCATGAAGTGCGCAGTGTGCTGAAGAAGGTGGCAGACACTGGTCAGGTGGCAGACCTCCCACGCTCTGGTCGCCCAAGGGCACTGAGCAAGAAGGGAAGGTTCCACTCCATCATTCGAAATTACCCGAGTGCCACCGACGCGCAGCTTGCTGCCTTGTCCAAGAAGCGCTACCATCTGCAGATATCAAAATCAACAGCCCAGCGAGAGAGGGTAAAGCTAGGGTATGCCCGGCGGCCTAAGAGAAAGGCCATGACCAAGTGGTGTCGTCGTCGAGCTGCCACCGAGCTCTCCTGAGTTGAATCAGACAAACTTGATGCAGCTATCCTCCATTTTGTTGGAGGCCTGTCTGTTCCTCTTGTAAATCGGTAGAGTGATCACCAATCTCATAATGTTCTAGCCATCATTAAGGCTAAGGTGAGCAGAAACGTGAATAAACATTCTAGCAGAAGGGTCTTCTTGGTGCTAGAACAGCTATGTGTAGGGTTGAGACGTCCAAATTTATGGATTTGTCGGGAATCAATCCTGCGACCACAGCCCGACGAGGCGGGCAAACGAGGTCATTCGGCTCGGAGTTGAGGCTCCTTCATCGCGAAGTAGGCTTGCTAACTCTTTCACGCGCGAAGCCTCTTCCTCGGTTAAGCTGGGGTCATTCACTTGCACACTCTCCTCTTGCTCAATCTCACATTCCTGTTCTGTCGTGTCATCGCTCGCATGGTCGTCCTCCATAGCACGCATACGTTCGAGGTTAATTGTAAGTTCGCCCTCAAACTTGCTCGCTATCTTCTCTGCTGTCTTCACTATTTCCTCATTCACTCCCTGCAACCATCACAGTATCAACGAGAGCCCAGCAGACAGAACTGAAGTATAGGAGGCCACATGGTACCGCCATTCGGGCAACATTCATACCGTAGCTCTTTGGGCATACCCCATCGGCCATTTTATACAAGAATGTTACCTCTTTCCTGTCACCACAAAAGTTGGAGATGCATCAGAAGAAGAACAATCACTGAGTCGAGAAGAGAGCGTCGGTACCGTTGCTCATCAATTAGACAGGACATGTGCTTGAGGGCGATATTTGGGTTGCTTACGACTTCTTCGGTGAGCATATGGTAGTGGGTGGAGAAGAGAGTGCGACATCCCACTTTCCGCGACAAGTGCTCCAACACTGAAAACGCAATAGAGTAACTAGCATGCACACGAGTTAGGTACCGAGGAATCGATCACAAGCCTGGCTGGTACTTACCCATCAAAGGTGGCTGTGCCTCGACCTAATTCATCAAGAATTACCAGGGATGAAGGGGTTGCATGTCGAAGTATACTTGCAGTCTCCTGCAATTCTATCATGAATGTGCTCTGGCCAGCCATGATGTTATCATTGGCACCTGAATGTGTGCTTTAGATAACCCATTCCAGCGACCATTCAAAGGACCTCCGTACCGATCCGAGTGAAAATGCGATCGACGGGGCTTAGCCGGCACGATGATGCTGGCAAGAAGCAGCCCATCTGTGCCATGATGGCCAGAATGCAAGTCTCCCGCAGCAGCGTTGACTTGCCGCCCATATTGGGGCCTGGTTATGCTCTTATGAGTACCTCAGGTCGTTGCGCATGTTTTTTGAGATAAGAAGCAAAGTACCTGTAAGGAGTATGAGAGGTTGATGCGGATGGCCAAGGCATATCGTATTAGGTATGAACTCGCTGCCTAGCTTTGGACTGATGCACGGATGGCGCATATCTTCGGCCTCAAAGAACGGTTTCTCGGAGGCAAAGAACTTGGGGCGGCATACGGGCTCTGGGAATGAAGGAGTAAGCTCATCGTGCCGAGCTCATAAACCGATATACTCGTACCGCCAAGGGAAGAGCTAGTGACGGCAAGAGAGTGTAAACAATCTATTTCAGCAATGCAGGCCACCGCTAGACACCTGGTGAAAATGAAGCAGGGTCATGAGGTGGTGTAAGACTCTAGGTTCCGTGGATAGTGTGGTACCATTCACGGTGATTTGCTGACAACTTCTGCTGGTTGCGCGCGAACAGACCAAGTCGGCAACCTGCAAATGAGCAAGATCAGGCTCACACTGCACTAGTTTCAAGCATAGACAATGTAATTTACGTTCAAGCTCTGTTCGAGCCTTTTCAAGCTCGTTCATGAGGGTCGATATGGTAGGCGTCCAATACCGGCCGACATTCTTGGTGTCATTTATGGGAATGAACTCCGCCCTGTGCTTCTTGAGCACAGCCTCATTCTTGGGAGTTTTGGCGATCTCTGGTGTAAATGATCAGAGATAGAATTCCAAACAGGAAAGATAAACTTACCAATAAGATATTCCTTATTGCGAACGGTGGTATATGTGAGGCCACTGATGCCCGTCATTTGTTGAACTTCCGCGAGATGCTGGTCAAGCCTCTGCATGATCTGGTCTACCTGACCCTGTGCCTTGTCAAAATCTTCATCCACGCCGGGACGCAGTATCAATTGCTTTCCCGATGACACAGAATATTATCAATTTGCGTCGCATTCGTCATCAGTGGGAAAGCGCAAGGCCTACCTGTGCGCTTTTTGCTTGCTCTCGGTCGAACGCTCGTGAGAAATGTGCCAAGTACGGAGAGATATCAGGAAAACCCTTCCCGATGGTCAACAGGAACTCGAGACGCTTGCTTCGCAGCTTGCTCACCACTGGCTGTACCTGGAGAATCAAGTCCTGCGGAAGAGTGTCACAGTAAGTTTGCCTGCGATTTGATGTGTACGACTATGGCCTACCCAGATTCGATCAAAAGCATCCAGAGCGCTTAGGAAGGCGAGAATCGTTGAAGACCTGGCATGAATACGCGAGATGACGCGCTCGAGATCAGGCAACCCTGCGACGGTGATCGATTCAGATTACTGGAACAGCCGTAAGTGAGGCGGACTCACCTTTAAATGCTCCTACAACGTTCTTGAGTTCCATTGAGTGATCTTCCCCGCTATTGAAGTCCTCAACAGCATTCTGTCGTTCCTCTATATCACTAATCCGCTTGAGAGGCATAGCCAGCCATCGCTTAAAAAGTCGTTTGCCAAAGGGCGTTACGCAGTGATTCATGACTTTCAACAAGGTTCCCTCCGTCTGAGGCCACACACGTCTTCTTTAGAAACGGCCCACATTTGAGGAACGTGTACGCGCATACCTTGCCATCTACAGTATTCTCGAAGATCTCCAGATTCTTGATGGTCTTAGAATCCAGCACCAGGTTAGGCGAATCGTATGTAGTGCCTGTGTACACTTGGAAACGCCCCTGGGCGATGATCTCCTTATCCAAATAGAGTTCTTTAAGGTAGCTCACTACGGCTCCCAGTGCCGATAGGCCTTGCTCGCTTCCAGGAGAACCTTCACGGTGTTTCTTGAGCAGCTGCTGCAGCGTAGGTGGCCAAGTATCCTCATCACCTGGGAAGTAGGCCGCGATACTCAGAAAGTCAGCCGTTGTGCTAGCGGACCAAAACTGTTCTCCAGGCTTGCGTCGAGTGAGTGTAGGCTGAGCCACACTCCTCTTGATCTGCCCGCACATTTACACAATCAGCATGGTGATAAATGCATCATGCGAAGCGGCATACCAGCTGAAGAGTCTGAGGAGAGCAGAATGTTTGAGGTCCTTCCTTTTCATAGAGAACCTCACGAGGTTTGATTTGCAAAAGAAGAGTTTCCAGTTGTGTACGTTCGTGGTCATCTTGAAAATGACCCACATTCACCTCACCTATCGACCATCAACACGACGCATAAGAACATGTGCATCCCGCCAAGGACGACTTGTGTCTGGCGTACCAGTAGCAGTATCTACAAAGCACACGCCGTAGAGGGGAGGCTTATCCCCTGAGGAATCCCACTCTTCCTTGATAGCTAGCAAATAAATGGCACGTTCATCATCGATGTAAATGTCGTCGACGAGCGTGCCTGGGCTCAAGATACGAGTAACCTGGCGTGTGATTACCTGTGGATGAGGGAAAGAGGGAGGATTGAGTACGGCACATACAACCACTAGCAGGTGCAAGAGTACTTGGTCTTTTGGTCGGTTTCTCTTCTCAGAACTCTTTGTGTTGGGCTGCATCTGCTCCACCTTTACCACTTTATATCCGTGTGCGATAAGCTTAGCTGCGTAGGGATCGAAAGTGTTCTCAAAAACACCAGCGGTGAGCATTCCCATGGCTCCTGGATCGGCCAACTTGATGTCAAGTACTCGATGGCCGATTTCTGCGTCCTTTTCATAGAGCTCTGCATGTACAGTACAATAAACCCGAGCTGCTGTGAGAAGGTTGCGACTTCCAATGATCAGAGATGATGGTCAGAGAGTAGACCCCAGAAGACTCCGTTTCGACAGAAGATGACCTTGTCCCAGTGCTGCTTCTTGATTTCCCAGTACTGACGCTGGAAGCCGTTCATTCCCTCCAAATCCTTGAATCAAAGCTGCCATTAAAAACACTGCAGTGACCAGAAACGGCAGGGTAAAGCACCTTGCGTGGGATGAAGAGCGTAGTCGGATCGTAGGCGGGATCATCGCGCGAGCGCCCCTGTGCATCCTTCTGACTGGCCTCCGCCAGCCAATGACGGTGGCGCTCTCTAAAGGCGATCTGACCTCCCTTACCACTGGCGGGCCTTGATTTCGGTGTGGTTTGGGTGCCAATGTCCGCGTGCTCCTCAGTTTCTGTAAAGGGAACCAACGGCTGCCGGGTGAGCAGTTCCTTCAGTCGCTCAGCGCGTTCCTCCTTGGTTCTATAAACACCGCGCTTGAAGTTCAGTGCCTGCACACCCTCCCGCGTTACTGCATCTCCATCGACCACTACAGCACGACGCGTCTCCTCCTCTTCCATCAATTCGCTCTGCTCCAGTAGATCAGTGCAAGCAGACATGTTGTCATCGTCATCAAGCACGATGGTCTCCTTGCTTTTCCTTCCTCTTCCCGCAGAACTTCGTCGCTTGGAATTGCGTTTCGGTCTTGCCTCTTCCTCGTCCTCTTCAGCCTCATTGTCTAACTCCACCTCCTCGTCCTCTTGCTCCATTATGGAAGGATCAAAGTCTTCGTCTTCATCCCTCGGGTCCTCGTCTTCATCGTCGCTGGTGACAGGATTGATGGGATCGACATCATGCGCATCACTCTTGATAGCTCTACGTGCATTCGTCGTGCGTGCGCTCCTGCTCGGCCTCGCGCCGCGAGTGCCACGATAAGGCGTAAGCGGCGATGCACTAGGAGTCAATGCCGCCGATTGCTCCTCACCATCATCATCATCATCATCAGCTCCTGTGTTTGCATCATCCCCATTGGCACCACCGTCATCATCGTCATCATCAGTCACGTCCCTGCGCGCCCGCTTCGAGGGAGGCTGTCCACGTCGTGGAGACGTCTTCTTCTCGACCTTCCCCGCCGCTCGTTGACGCAAGGGCGACGGCTTGGGCGAAGCCGAAGTAGTCCTGGCACGCGCACCAGTAGCTGTGGTCACCGCGCCTCCTTGCTTCGTGGCTGGCGAGGACGATTGGGCAATTTCCTCATCTTCATTCTCGCGTGATCGTTTTCGCGATGTCGCTGGGGAAGACGCGGGCGAGGAAGAGGGCGAAAAATAGGAGAGCAGGGACCGCTGGGGTGAACGCCTGTTCATCTTATTGATCCACGGCCACCGTGCCCTTCCCGCTCCAGCCCGCAGTTCCAATTTCTCTCCGCAGATGCGTTGAGCCCAAAAAATTCGACTTAAATTTTCGCGCCAAAATATGAAATGCTTGGGATGCCAAAGCTTCACATTCCATATCGAAATTTCATTGTTTACTAGATATTTCAAGGACGTGCAGCCCACTGCAAGCGACAAAAAGGAAAGCGGCGAAAACACGCCTCGTGAAGCAAGACATGGACAGCCGCCCCCCTGCTGACTCCCAGCAGCGGAGGGACTCCCTCCTGCGGGTGGAGGAGGGACAACGAGCTGGCCACCACATGACGCGGCCACCTGAGCAGGAGGTGCTCTCCTACACGACCATCTTGGGTACTTCATTTTCTTTTTCCCAATCGATGCGAGATTAATTTGAGACATCTGCATTCGTGGATTGACTTGCGCGGCCTCACATGGATTTAGAGGCTTGCGGATCGGCCGAAGGTCAGACCACCTTCTTCACCCACCACGCTGACGGCTTTTACCGCGCTCTCCTGGTCGTCTTCCATCCACTTTCCGGCCGGACACCCGGCGCTGCCCGTGGTGCGCACGAGCTTTCCTTTGCCTGATGACTCGTGGCTGACATGCTGACTTCCCCAACTTTGTAAACGTTCATGTCGTTTAGGGGCAGTGATGAACGAAGAGGAGGCAGTGCAGCTGTTGGGCATCTTCTTGGCCTTCATCAGCTCGACTGAACGCCGCACCTTCCGTCAGTGGTGGCTGTCCCTCCGGTCTCAATTCTTGGAGACGGCCTATCCATCAGCCGCTGGCACTGGATCTCGGTTAAGCTTCTCCGGCTTATCATCACCGTCATCACCTGTATCGCCCAGATCGCTGTCGTTACTTCACTCCCTCGTATTGCCGATGCTGGTCGATTGGATCAAGAATCCACGACATGCACGTGCAATGCTATTCAAATTGCCACCTCCAGCTGAAGAAGGCAGTGGATTCCTTCACAACCATCAAGAGGATGACAATGACGACGATAATGCTGAGCTGGACGGCGAGACAGCGCAGTTTCTTGCCGATCTGTGCGGACAGTTGTTGAGCTCTTTGACCGTGTCGGACCGAAACCTGGCCATACTAAGACCAGCCATACAGCTGTATCACAACCTTGTGATGGTACGTCCATTGCACTGTTATACGTTTGATAGCGCATTCTTATCCTGGTCGTGCAGCACCCCTTATTGAACACATGGCCACATGCGACACGTTACAGGCAGGTGCGTATATATGTCCCTGTGACTTGCTTTTACTTGGCCTTGACGTACAATTTCACTCCAGGACTTCTATGCCAAGCTCGGACGACTGCTTGTAGAAAAGGAATCAGCGGCAGCGCGCACGATGGCCAAAGGGATGTACACTGACATCGTCGAAAACAACTGGCAGGGCTACGATGAGAAGTCCCGGTATGCTCCTCGTCCGCAGCAATGCTTGTGCTTGAACTTAGATCACTGTGCACTGCAGACAAATCTTCTTCTCTTCTCTAGCGGATCTTGTAGATGATGAGAGCCAGTACTACTTGAATTATCCCCCTTCTGTCGCTCTTGATGAACATATGGAATCTCTTATCAAGGTACCAAAGCACCCTTTAGACATTCCTATTCTAAGAAAGTGCTTACCACGTTCTGCTAGCTATCTCTTTACTTGATGGTGCGCACTGAGGAGAGCAGTGTCGAACAATGGCAGCCGCTCCAGCATGTTTTGCTCCAATATTTCAGCATTCCTCCATTCCAGCGCGCCTATTTCACAGTCTTGGAGGACTGGTGTAACCTGATATGGGAGTTATGCGCCTCTGAGGCCTTTGTGAATAGCGGTATGTTCAAGCCCGGTTATCTTGCCCTCTGTCTCCTTTTTCTGACACTCTCTCAGGAGGCGCCAGTTTTGCAGCTCACAAGAGCAGTACCCACCTCGGAGAGTCATCATCTTCACCTTTTGCAACATCGGCCGAGAGCCGGCCACCTGTGCGCGAGATGGGTATATTCAGAGATACTCAACACTGGCGACGAGCAAATGATGGCGATTACCTCCTGAACATGCTTCTTCTATCACGACGACTACTCGGTATATTACTTCGCTTTACTATTTTCGTTGCTTAAGTGCTGAGGACTCCAACGACGCCAGAGATGATAGCAGGAGCTGGCAGACTCGTCAACGAGCCATCCAACTTGCTTACTTTTTTGCAGCGACTCGACGGAGCGCTTGATATACATATGCAACCATTCCTAATGAGTGCTACACGATACCGATTTATTGCTCACGGTACTTCAAACATGTGAATCAAGGCTGATTCGATCAACTTCTTATTTTTTGAGTGTCAACAGAGAGTGAAGATGGGTTATATTTTGTGAAGCTTGTATATCCTCAGCTTTTAGAAGTGATCGAGAACGACAAGCCGTACTGAAAAACCTCGATCCGCTCTAACATGGGACCAAAGCATGCTGACGAAGTTGCAATGCAGGGAGCTATTGGAGTGCAAGAAGGAGGCACTGCGCCTACTGTGCAAGCTCTTTATGAACTCAGGCCGTCTGCTCCGTTCCAACTCAGCCTGGAGCGCATTCTTCAACGCTATTACTGAAGTAACGACAAACTGCTCATAATAGCTCGTGTTCAATATTCTAACTCTCGCCCAATTCAGGCCCTTAACCATCCTCACTTCTCGAACCTAGTATTGCTACATACTACAGATATATTTTCCACTTGTGTACAGGATTGTTTGCCCTTGATTGGGCCATATTGCACGGCTATTCGAATGTTCCTAGTACGTGCATCGGAGCCAATGTCGACCTCTCCTTACTGACTATTTCCTGATGAGCAGGCAAACGACGAGTCAAGGACTGATAAGGCGCGGCCAATTGTGGTGCGGCTACTCTCTCGCATAGTAACCGCGGCACTCCGCTACGCACTCCCCACAGTTGCTCGAGGAATGCGTCCGGTGATGCCATCTCTAAATAATATCCAAGTAAGTGCTAGTTTGACAACAACACGTTGAGCAAGCATTCTAAAGTAGTACAATGTACTGTGCCAGACTCTGAGTGATATAATAGGAATGGTGCTTCGCCTCATCGACGAAGAGAGGCTGCCTGAAAATAAGCTCCCGTGCATCAGCGCATGTTCTGTTGCTCTTGTCACACTTTTAGAAGTGCACTGCGTATATCCACATATCGCCAGCAGCGATACCGTCAACGCTGAAGGAAATGAGCAGCTACAAGCTCAGAAACTGATGCAGCGCCTTATCGAGCAGCTCATTACTACTCTACGAAACTGCTGCTCCTTCATGGAGAGTACCGAAGTGGTTAGTCTCGGCGTAACCTCACTCAATGTCCTTACTTCAATGTACCCAACCCTCATGTTCACGGTATGTCAGCCTTGGCCTGTTAGGCGATTTTCGGCTGAGTTTCTTGTTTTGGTGAGCACAGAAGGATCCTCTCGCATACATTACGTCCATCATTGACACGCTTTGCCAGAATCTCATTGATGCGCGTGCGTACCCTACATTGTTACTTGCCGGTTGATGGTGCTCACTTGCATTGCTCCGGTAGGTCCCGAGCTCTGGAAGCATTATTGTCTGGGTCTTAGAGAGTGGCTCAGTCTACCCTTCCCCTTCCTGAGCAACGAATTGCTGGCTACTTCTCTTACATCGGCGCTAGAAGCATGCCTTTTGCCTGATCCACTGAATGAGAGTTCAAGCACGCCAAATCTCGCTTCTCTATTTTCCTTCATCTGCCCGATGTTTCCTCTCACTCTCCCACTCACACCAACCGCCTTACTCTCTTCAACGTCAGCTTCTTTCACCACCAGACCTCCTTCCCTACCGTCATCCTCTTCGCCCTTACTTGACCACGCAGATACTATGCTCGCTTCTCTGTACTACCGCTTTCTCCACCACGAAGAGACTCAACCATCGGTATCACTTGCTCCTGATCTTGTAGTCAGTACGTTACGTTAATTTTGTACGTGCATAGGATGCGCGGGAGAGGTACCAAATCAGTGAAGGGCGAGCAGAGGCTCTGCTCTTGAGTCTTATTTACGCTCACCGTAATAAACACGGTAGAATCTCCCCGCGCTTGCTGCTGTGGTCTTATCTGATTGCTATCCAAACTCTTTACAGGAAATTGCTTTATGTCTTGGAAGCGATCGATTTCCGAGAGTTCTCCTGGCACAGTGTTGCCGCCACAATCCATGCTCTTCTCTTGGGGATCATCTGTATTCCTTGTCAAGGAGGATGCTGGAGCCGACGGTACGCTAGAGCATCATCACTGAATCAAATTAATGCCACTCACCTCTATTGCAGGCACGCGCACAATGGTGCAGGTGCATAATGGCATAGGAAACTTCATGTATAGTGGAAACACAGCAGAACGGATGTTTTTTCCACGTGAGCAAGTCAAAAAGCATCAGCGAGCGAAGGAAATGGTCTGAACCCCGCCATGCATGCTTTACACTTGACACTTGTTGATACTTTCTTGCTACACCAGCCCTGTACCTATTTACCTCTTCCGGATCCAATACTTGGAGCGCTGAAGCCAGAAGACGCACACACACAAGCTACTACGCCAGAAATTTTGAACGCAGCGGAGGACAGCAAAGAGAGATTTGTTCGACGTGTGAGTGGGCTCCCAGAGTATGATCTTGCCTCGTCACGAGGAGTGACCCTGAACTTACATGGTTCTTCATACATCAGGAAGGATGTATACAAAGTTGGCGTTCTCTACGTTACTCGAGGACAAGACCAGCAGCAAGCCATTTTGACCAATAACAGTGGCTCTAGCGCCTTCCGAACCTTCATTTCACAACTCGGTGCTGCGGTACTGAGAGCCTCCAGCTATCTTAACCTCTATTTGTTGTTAATACTTCTGTATTAGGTATATCTTCCCTACCATACAGGCTATGCGGGAGGCTTGCCAGTCGATGCAGACCAGGAGCTTGAGATGCCATTCTTTAGCAGCCCAACGACGGAAATCATGTTCCACGTAGCCCCCTTTTTCCCAACGGTTGATGACGATCCACAACAGATTCATAAGGTTAGTAGTTGTTAGTGCCACGCCACTACTACAGGGCAACAGTTTTACTGATGAACGGCTGATGTGAACAGAAACGGCATATTGGCAATGATGAAATCAATGTCGTGTGGAGTGAAAACGACGTTGATTATAGCGATTCTATCCTTCGGACCAAGGTCACCTCTCTTTATATTATTCTTTACCCTTTATCACATGGCATCGTGAGAGTCCAGCTCAAGTCAAAGGTACTGCGTGGGCGAGCTCCAGTGGCCTCAGCTGCACTGCTTACTCAGCGTCCCTCAACTCCAGAGAGAAACTCCATTTCCTTGGGGGCCACTTCAAGATGGAATGGTGGTTCCTATTCAATCGCTTGCGACGCTCGTACGCTGGACTATTATCAACGCCGAAATTGAACACCTTCGGTACCTTCCCCTTGCCAGAATGGTCTGCTTTCTTCTCTAATGATCGCAATTCGGAGAGCAGGTCAGCACCTTTCTGTAACACCTACGTTCGAAGGAAAGAGACCGTTCTAGAATCGCTGCAGAGGTGGCGACAGGAGAGTATTCCCAACGTACCGTCTTCCTGCTGCGTTCTGTTCGCTTTGTTATTTCGCTTACTTACTTGCGTAGGTCGAGTTTGATGTCGAGCCGGTCATCCTTCCGACTAAGGAGAGGCAGATTGTGCTAGAGGGTCTCCAACTCACTGCACTTCCGATGATTCTCATCACCACTTCGGATTCTTCCTTACGCACGTCAATATCATCACTAATGTCTTCATTGGACTCGAATTCTTCGGCCTCTTTCAAATCGTCTCATCCTACGTCTTCATCCTCTTCTTTACCTCTATCCTCGTCATCGACGACGCTATCGGAATCATCAGACGCCACGCCGAGAAGCCTTGCTAGTGGGACGGTCACATATCTATCTCTAAGGTTCAATCGTATTGTGGGTCTCGCACTGACGGCCATGCCAAACTTCTGGGCTCTGGAGGAATTATTGCTGAGCCACAACCGATTGACCACGCTCTTCCGTCTTGATGGTCTTCTCGAGCTAAAACGATTACGAACGCTAGACCTCTCTCACAACTTGCTGGACGACATTTCCCTCTTGATGGCGGCCCTAACAGAGGGTCACCTGACTAAGTTACGAAACCTTTACCTTCACAACAACCGCATCGGCCAGCTCCCTATCCACACTCTTGTGCTCGACCTGGCCGACTCAAGTGACCATATTAACAAAGGTAAAGCGAAACGACGAACACCCACAGCACTCAGAGTGTTCACGCTTCAGAACAATCCACTGTTCCCGTCCGACCATCCCGATCCCGACGCTACTGATGATGAGGCTCTGTCTGCTGCAACATTCGATCTCCCTAGCCTTCGTGCCCTCTGCTGGCAGACTGCCACTCGTGCTCCACTACCGCCAATACGATCCCCAAATGCTCGAGCCGCTGGCGAGCGTCTGTTGGAGGAGACGCGTACCCAAGCGAGGAACTGCAGCGTGTGCTGTATGCCCTTCATCGGCGTTCCGGTCGGTACTCTGCGACGCAAGGTGGAAGGCCCGATTCTGGGCATCTCGCGCACGATGCTCGTCGGCGGCGAAGCCTGCTCGCTGCGCTGTGCCCACACGCTACTCAGGTACCACACAGGTGGCGTCCTGACCAGAACGAGCCTCGCCATCGGCCATTCGTTTTCTCACAGCCTTGATGAAGGAGGCAGCGCACAGGAGCAGTGACGGCCGCTAGATGATTTTGAATATTTAAAAAATGTGTAGTTTCTCCTCAGGCGCATTTCTCGAAATCCGTGTAGCGTTACTGCCACAGGCGGAGAAGCCTTCTTTGTCGTTCCTTGTTATTCTCTCGCTCCTCGTTACCGCGTCAGTCCCACACACATCCATTACCCACACACACATCGATCAGTCCAAGTGATGGAAGCGCCGGTACGTTGGTTCTTGGTTGTGCATCACCACATCGCCTGAATCACATTATTTCGGAGATGTTGAGCTCCTTCCCTGAATGCTCGTAATTGGGCACTCGTGGCTCAAGTTCAAATCAAATTTCGAGGGGGACCTGCCACCTTGCGTAAAAAAGTGATTGTTTCTTACCCCATCTTCATCTTGAAAAAAAAAATATAATTATCCAGGCAATTCGAGAGGGCAACCTGTTCTTTGGCGAGCGGGCCGAGGGCAAGTCCGCCTTTGACTTCAAAAAGTTCTATGGTCGCATCAACCCCGAGACTGGCTCCTTTGATCTGCTCAAGTCCGCCAAGAACGTCAAGGTGCTCCTTTCCATCCTCTTTTTTCCATAGATTTTTCCTAATTTCGAAAAATCTTAACTAATTTCGTTTTTTTGAAAGTTACTATTTGTTATCTTTGTTATTACAAGGATTTATTATTATTTTTTTGTTTTTCTTTCACCTCGCGTACTCGGCCAGAGATGTATTGACGTGAGTGTGGGTGCGTGTGCAGGATGTGGCGAAGCGGTTCGACCTGAGTGCCATCACAGAGGCATCGGTGATGGAGCGCGACCCGAAGAAGCTCAAGGCCACCCAGTGGCCGTTCAAGCTGGTGGCCGATGGTAAGGCCTACATCATCATGCTGGAGTCCGAGAAGGGTATGTGCACGACACGATACTTCAACTCGTGCTGCTCTCGCGGTTCTGTGCACTGACGAACCGCTCCTCCAGAACTCAAGGAATGGGTGGAGGGCCTTAACACATCCAAGGATCAGTTCGCCGACGCACTGGCCCAAATCACCCCTAGAGTTGCCCAACCGCTCACGCCCACCCAAAAGGCGCAGCTCGTAGCCTTCCGACAGAAGCTGTTCTCCAGCGATCTGACCGACGAGGAGAAGCAGGTATGAGGGAACGATTCGAACAAACTCGTTTCTGCGTGATCAACTTACATGCATGTTCGTACGTTTTCGTGATGTAGTGGTGCGATGATGCCTGCTTGGCTCGTTATCTTCGAGCTCGCGTTGACAAATACGGCTGGAACCTCGAAAAGAGCTTGCTCATGATTCAGGACTCTCTCAAATGGAGGAGAGAGTTCAAGCCTAACGAAATCAAGGAAGAGGTAATCTAGGACTTGCACGTACGGCCCATTCTCAATCATCTAATGGTTGAGAATACAGGACGTTAAGGAGGTCATTGATGCCGGTATCCTCTACGCCAACGGAAAGGACAAGCAGGGAAGGCCTATCATTATTGTGAAGATGAAGTAAGAGTTCCGTGCTAGATTGTTTCGTCGTATGACTTACCATCCATCGATACAGCGCTCCTCTGCCAGACTACGTGAAGTACACCCGCTACGTTGTCTACGTCATGGAGAAGGCCATCGCTTCTATGAACCCAGAAGGTGGGTCGCCGGCGCGCGTTTTATGCACTACTTCAAATAAGCTTAACTCTGTTCCTTCAGAAACGGAACAGATGCTGTGGGTGCTTGATCTTAAGGGCTCCAACAGGAAATGCTTCCCTCCTAAGGCAGTGTGCAAGGAGGCTCTCAACATTTTCTACACGCATTACCCCGAGAGGTGCAGTACATGCGACGCGGTTACTTGAGCCAATCTGAGTGACAATTACGCTCCTTGCAGATTGTACAAGCTCTTCATCGTTGATGCCCCTAAGGTGTTCTCCGTGTTCTGGAGCATGCTCAGCGCCTTCCTCGAACCCGAGACGAAAGCGAAGGTCAACTTCCTGTCAGGTACAACCTAACTATTCTTGCGTAAAACCTATCGTTTGCTCACAGGACATCTGAATTCAGGCCCTGTCGGCGCGGGTCAGAAGAAGACCGACGCGCTCTTGGAGTACATCGACATCAACGTGCTTGAGTCAGACTACGGTGGCAATAACCCTTCGAAGGACAGGGGTGTGATTAAGGTTTCGATTCTCTTATTCACGTTATTCGCGCTGAACTCTGTTGACACGCTTGTCCATGTAGGAGGACGAAGAAGAGCCTGAAGCTGCTGATTTTGAGGAAGAGGAGAAGGGAAGTGCCTAAGCGCTTTGAGTTCTGTGGGTAACGTGTGGCCGGACATGGACAGAAAGCCTGAATTAGTTTTGTTTGTTTTATGTTGCCCTAATCCTGCTTTCTATGAGAGGGTGTGAGCACATGGTGATCTCTCCCTTGTTATTACGTGTGCGGTCAAGATCAGGAAACGCCCAGCTTCGCGATTTCATTCAGCATTTGTACAATTTTTGGATGGCCCGGATGTGACTTCGGCAGATAGGACAGACCTCCAGCTTCAACGTCTCAGCACATCTGCCCCAACGGTACCAAGAGAGCCGCGTTAGGTAGAGAGACCTGCAAGATTGATTCATCAGACAGTCAAAGTTACCGTGAGCAAAGAAGCGCGTGTCCACAGTCAAGGATGACAGTCTCGATTTGTCCTTCGAAGCACAGCTTGCACATATCCTTTTCATCTTCTGTCACTACCGCTGATGTACTGCTGGCGATCGATGGTGGCGACGAAGACGTAGAACTGTCGACGGGAAGTGAAGATGAACACGTCTCCACGGTAGCTGACTTATCGTGTGTGAGCAATGGTGGTGTGTCGGGTGCTGTCTGCGGCGGATGCAAGAGCTGGTCCACTTTCTCTGCTTTTCCTGTTTTGGCATGATGATGAGAACACCAGGCCGGCAAAGATAAGTGTGGGAGACTCGCAAACCTGACGCGAGTAGGCTGAAGATGTAGTTGATAAATGCAATCACTTCTTTTTCTTCCATCGACTCAAGCCGGTCTGTTCGTACCAAGTGCATGTTTACCCATTTCCAGTGCTCCAGGATCTGTCTCCCCAGCCACATCATGCGAGGGACTGGTCAATTGATGAACACAAGTGTGGTCATGGTGTCTGGTCGCACCTCCTTGAGGTTGGCGCCGAGGGCGATGGCATAGAACGGGCGTATACTGAAGATGATTCTGTACGGCATTTGTCTGCATCAACACGAACAAAGGTATCACAGGTCACAATTCCATTTTAAAAAGCTTAATAAATTTGATAATATATGTAAAATGGATAATATTACATTATAAAATATTGTAATTGAAAAGAAAAGAATATGAGGTCCTCACGTACGGAGAGCGAGAGAGAAGGGAGCGGACACCGAAGACAATGCCCTCTATGGGCTTATCGGCCGAGAAGTGGCGCTGCAGCACGAAATATCGCTCCCGCTTGACCTCTTCCCACCCAGTCCACTGACCCCCTTCATGGTTGATGGTAACACAGAGAGCAGTGAGTGTTCATCGACACGTTGCCAAACGCTGTGCAGTGTGCAAGTCGTGAGAATCACTCGTCCATACCTGACGTTTCCTTAGGCTCGATCCACATTTGATCCAGATGCAACAACAAATGCCAATGATCAAAAGCCAATCTACAAGATTTAATAATGTGTTGACATCTCGATTGCAAGACGGATTCAAAGCGATCGATTTCCTCCTTCGTTTCCGCGAAATAAAGTCGGGGGAGAAATGGAGAAGGAAAGAAAATAAAGGAAAAGAAGCAAACATTTTGGAAATGCTTTACATATTTGGGAAAGTAGCTGTTACACCACAGGAGGTGCTTTATCTTCTTCTCTTTTCTAGATCTTCACACGACTGCTGACCAGAGTGAGGACACGCAGACAGGCGGTGCAGACTGATCCAAGACATCGAGACCCAGGGCAAGATCACTTGAACAAATTCGTAGTAAAATGGCGGGAGTTGCAGGATGGGCCACCAAAATGCTGAATTCCTACTCGCGGGCCTCGGCAGAACGACCTTACCGCACCAACATCCTTACTGCCGGTCCGTTGTCCTTTTTTATCTAAATTTATTTTATATTATTTATTTTATATTTTTTTATAATTTGTTTGTTAAAGCTCCTTTGAAAAAAAGGAATTAGGTGGGAGTAAAGGACCACGACATGGACTGATGAACCGTGTGTTGTGAATAGGATGCCTGTGGTTTACAGGGGACGTGATATCTCAGAAGGCTGCAGGGACGTCGTGGGCCGACTTTGACTGGCGACGCACGGCCCGCATCACGGCCTACGGCTTCTGCGTTGCTGGTGCGCACCTTGATTTGCTGCGGTGGCCGCCGATGAAGAGGGATCAGAGGAGTGAATTGAATCACTAAGGCAGGCGCTTGATTGTTCAACAGGGCCAATATACTGTTGGTGGTACTCTTTCCTTGAACGCAAGACAGCTCATCTTGCTCAGCGATCCATGTGGAGATACATTGCCACCAAGGTGCCTTCACACTCTGATTCTTCTAAACGGGAAATCGTTATAACGTGCCTCTTCAAATGCAGGTGGCAGCCGACCAGCTTATATTCGAACCTCCCTACTTGTTGCTTTTCTTCAGCCTCACCTCTATCATGGAGGGCCACACGATCCATCAGGTTCCCTTCATCACACATCACTGCTGCTCTGGCTATAGGGATTCACTTACATGCGTATTCCTTAACACTTACAGATTCGATCGAAGCTTAAGCAAGACTACCTGTCCACTTTCATCGTCGATTGCCAGATTTGGCCTGGAGCTCAAATAATGAACTTCCGTTTCGTAAAGCCTATCTACCAGGTGCGCTTGGTTCCTTACCTAGTGCGCTAGTTGGATGGTGAGCTTATTGCTTCAATCACACTCCAGGCCTTAGTGGTGAATGGCATCTGCGTCGGATGGAATGCATACCTATCGTTTGTTAAACACAAGGCGATTCTACCCGGTCACCACGGCAATGCCGAGACCTCCGATCCTTCGCCTGCAGTGGGCGTTTCTCTCTCTTCCTCCTCGACTCCCGTCTCATCTCCTCTGGAGCGATCTTGAATCGATCAAGCAGCGTACAACCTCTGATCTATCGCGATGCGGCGCTTCTCTTCTATTCTTCTATTCCTTGCCCTTCACTCTTCTTACAGCAGCGTTACACGCCGTCCCGATACTTCTACTGAACGCAATATTGGGTTCTCGAACTCAACCCACATACTTGGCGCCATTCGCGTGTACAGAGCTACCTAACCCTCCTTTCCTCCTTTCGAACTCCACCATCAGGACATGTTTCGTAATCCGACTGAGCTATGCACAAGACAACATGATGAGAAAGCTTTGTTCATGTTGTTGTCTAGGGTATGCTGTATCACAGATATCGTTGGCCAACAATCAGTCGTGTCGTGCATCCCCGGACTGTACTGGGATGGTCGTCCCCAGGCGACTATTTAAATAATATTGTTTGAATTCTCTTCCAAATATACCCGTACGGAAAGCACGGAAAAGGGGAGGTCTCTCGCCTCCCGGCTCCAGCCCAGCTCAAAGAAAGAAGTCTCTACGCGTGCGTGTAGAGCGGCCTCACGGAAGATCGTCTCTTTATCGACTGCGATTTAGAAGTGAACACCGGGCCGGGGTTTTTATTTTTGAAAGACTTGCCTGTGCGGAAGATAAAAGATATCGACAGAACATATCTATACCACGAAAGAGTAACGATTTAGAGAGAAGATGAGCGGGGAGGGCCAGGCCGCGTTGGAGGAGCGGATTCTGGCCGCGGGGATGGACGAAGATGACGAGGTCTCTTCGACTTCGTCCGGGTCGTCCTCCGGTTCCGTGGTGGAGGAGTTGAAACTGAAGGTCCTCGAACTCACCGCCCTGCTCGACCACGCGCAGCGCGAGATGGAACGCCAGCAACAAGTCATGGGGGACCTTCAGAGCCAGCTTGCCCGCGTCGCCCCCAGCCCCACAGTACGGGCTTCGTTTTCGTTTTCGTTTTCGTTCTTTTTTATTTGATTATTTTCTCTCTTTTTTGTTTTTTTTGTGTACATACTCTATCGATTTATGAAAAGCTGACGACACAATACGGACGGGGGGAATACTGCAGGAGAGTTCCCAAGGACAAACAGGGAAGGACAGCGCACCGAAGAGCGAAGGGCCGGAGGAAGGCGACGGCGGCCTCGATGAGTTCTTCAACAGCATCGGTCTTCCTCAGTACGCCGCACTCTTTGCTAAGGAGGTAAGTCACTGCTCCGAGATTGTCTCAAGCTCCTTCTCACCGTAGAATCTGTCTTTGTCTATGACGATACGAAAAGGAATTTGACGTGGAGAGCATCATGCTGCTGGACGAGAACGAACTCAAGGATATGGACATTCCCCGAGGTCCTCGGCTGAAGATTCTCAACCGTATCAGGGGTGGCCGTGTTCCTCCCACTCGGCAAGACTCATCGAGCCTCGCCTCTTCTTCCGAATCTCTTGTAGATGAAGGCGGATCGCAGGAGAACCTGAAGAAACAGGCCCTCTCGCTTAATCTCGCGGAAGTGGCGCAGAGAGCAGAGAGGAAGAAAGAAAATCGGCTATCATGGAGCGTAACCGATGTTGATGCTGCCAACCAACCTTCATCTCCACTTCACAGTTCTCCTCACCCCTCCGGGGCGATAGTTGCCGTTGAAGAGACGACAACAGGTGGAAATATTGTGCGCAAGTTCAAGAGGGATTCTGTTGAAATGAGAAGACGAATCAGTGATCATAGCGTGCGGTCGCCTGGACGTTACAACTCACTCACGAAGAAGAGCATCTCTAATGTGGAGGATACGATCAGCGCCAGTGATGGGTACTCCTCATTTCTTGGCATGACACTTGATGATTGCAGAGCTCAAAAATTTACCACACAGGTCGGTTATGACGAGAGCGCTTCTTGAAAAGCGAAGAAGCGCGGGCATACCTGCTGGCAAAGCTCTCAACCAAGGTAAGTTTCCAGAAATCAGATATTATAGGTGAACAATTTTCTGATCATGCATCACATGAAGCTGTTGAGGACGAAGGAGAAGAGCCTTCTAAGAAACAGGTGCTTGTGCTGGACGCATCAGCGCCTATCAAAACTGTTAAGAAGATGGCCATAACCGATATTCTAGCTAAAGTACCCCAAATGCCAATAGAAAGACAAAAACCGAGGAAAGTGGGTGGAGTGGTACGGGAGCTCTTGAGGTTTGTGTATGGACAACTGAAAACTGAACGAACACAAATCAGGTGTACGAATACTACTTCACAGGGCAACAACTAATTGAATGGCTGTTGGAGGAGTCATTGGCGAACACACCCATGGATGCGCTGATGGCGTGCTCTCTTCTTCTTCAAAGCGGCGTGATTGTTTCTCTGGCCAAGAATAAGGAATTCGAGGGCAAGCTTGAACTTTACGCTTTGGATACTGGTGATTCCAAAGGTGCTGATCGACCATCACTTCCGATGGGACATAGATCTTACATGAAGCCCATTTCTCATAGATAAGAGAACACGAAGTGTGTCATACGCCTCGTCGCCGGTAGGGGATGGATCACCGAAAGCACATAAAAAGGAGAAAAAGGAAAAGAAGAAAAAGGGTAAGTGTTCGACAACATGATCTGCCCTTGCCCTCACCATGCTGATCTTCTGTTGGTGGCAGAGGGCAAGAAGGAAAAGAAGGACAAGCGGAGGTCATTTAGCTTGCGAAAAAGTGGAATGGCCATACTGAACGGGATCAAGCTATCGCAGGCCGAGGAGAAGGCTTTCGCAGAGACTACAACGAATTTGAAACCTCGCATCTTCAAGGCACCACTGAATGATGTAATGGCGCTACAGCAGGTTAGTTCCATTTCTTCCTATTGATTGTATACACTGTTTTATTGATGGGTTGTATATCATAGGAGAGTGATCCCACACTGGCGGTACCTAAAATACTGGTAGAACTCCGCCGAGCTATCGTCCACGTTCGTGGTCACCAGACTGTAGGCGTGTTCCGTATTTCTGGCAATAACGAGCGTGTCATTGTATGGCCTTGCTATCCCCTCGTTTTTGTGTGCATTCGCTTACTCCAAGCATACATTTTAGGAGCTAATGGGACAACTGAATGAGAGCAACTACGAGGTGCTGGGTGATGTGGACGATGTGCATATTCTGACAACCATTCTCAAGCGGTGGATCCGGGAACTGCCTGAGGCGCTCATACCTGGCGATGGATACTACTCGGCCATTGACATTGGTGCGTTATGGTAGTCACTCATGCATTTGTACGTTTCTTAATGAGGGACACAGTGAAAGAGGCTGGCTACAAACAGCCCGAGCGGTGCTGGGAAGCGGTGGTCAAGCTCCCCACAATCAATCAACAAGTGATAGTGTACCTTATCGACTTCCTCCGTGACCTCGCACGGCCTGAGTATAGCGCGATCACGAAAATGGATGTGGACAATCTCTCGATGGTCTTCGCTCCTCTGTTCCTCTGCTGCCCCGATGCCTCCCTTCTCTTCTCCAACAGTGTCTACGAGGCCACCTTTGTACAGAACCTTCTCTCCACCAATCCGGACCCGGCACTCTGCGCTTCGACCTCTCCCGCTTTCCAGCCTCCTTCCACTGCCCCTGCACTCGCTCTCTCTCAGCCTTCGCCCCGCTCCTCGCCCGGCATGCCCTCTTCTCGATCGCCACTTATGTCCTCCACCAACTCTCTCCTTTCTTCCTCTCCCAACTACTCGGCAACGCCGTACACATCGGTTCTCGCCTCATCTTACTCGGCCTTGCCTGCACCATCCTCCAAGTCTTCCTTACAAACCGTTGAGTCAGCATCCTCGCCATCCGTCATTCGCACTCGCCAGCATATCGTCACTCCACGCTCTGCGTCAGCATCCACACTCTCAAGCGAGTGACATCCAAACTGGAATATGGAACTATTGGGTATTTATTAGTTTTCGAAATGAATTAGTGTACTGCTAGCGTCGTAACTGTCATCGCCACAACGTCATCACACCACCATCTCGCACGTTCAGAACTCAATCGTCTCTGATGCTGGTACCATGGTACCGATGGGCTGATATGGCCAACGCACACTGTCTTCGCTTCGTCCTTAGATCCTCTCCGCTCATTACATCCGTCCTCGTCCTCGCGCGCACCTCTGTGTCGTGTCTCTGTCTCTTTGCAAAATCGTCCATGCTCCTCCTTCCAAGGCAGGAGCAACCCTGAGTTCTCGCAAGCAGCGGAACGCAGGGAACCTTAGTTGACCACCACGGCGGTAGAGGCGCCACCAAAGCCGAGGGAATCGTCATCCTCCTCTTCGACCTCGTAGATGACTCGGATGTAGAGTGAGCAGCTTGGACAGCGCGCGATCTCCTCTCCATTCATTAGTTCCTCCTGTTCAAAGATTTTGTTAATTGATTAATCATTTTAGAAAATGAATATATTAAATGAGGACCAATTTTGTTAGGGGTTAACAAAATTGGTGCGGAAGCAAAACTTCGTTTGTTGCCGAACCTCGGAGATGACAAATTTGTCGCCGCAGGGGCAGGGGTAAGTGTAGATTCGTCGTTCCTCATCAAACTCCATGTCCTCGATTTCCACTTCATCGTAGACACCCTCGGTCTGTGTGTCCAATGCCTTCTTAATCACGTCGGCACCAAGGTCGGACATGACGGGTATGCAGTCTGCACGTGTAATCTCGCGTGCGATGATAAGTGTTTATGATGCATCACCAAGTTGCCCGAATTTCCGTACTGCGGAGGTTGAGAAAAATCACGGAAACCACCATTCTTCACATTCCCACAATAATATCAAAAATTTTAGGCACGAAGTCGAGCTTTAGATTTTTGCTTGCTGTACAGTGGTTGTGGGTGAAGGAATGGTGAGCGATCGAGCATCCTGGATGGAAGCAAGAAGAGGAATGGAGAGGCTCCTTAGGTGTCTTCAGGTCAGCGCTGCATGGATGAGCTTGCCTGTGGGTGAGCAGCTTCAGAACTCTTGTTGTGCAAGGGCCTGCCTTGTAGTGCTCTCACACGGTCTTCCACACGCCCTTCTTGTTCTTCACCACCACAACGCCCAGCGGGAGCACGATGCCGAGGAGCATGATCAGGGCGCCCAGTAAATACGACACCACGTCTGGTGACGCTGGCACCGTCATCTCGAACTAGAGTCGTACAAAGAAACTTGGTGAGCATCGTACTCTTGCTCCTTGCGCACTTTTTTCTTTCAAGTTCCATGTAAAAGGCACAAAAATCTAAATGAATATAATTCAGTTTTTATGTAATTTTTTAAAAATAGTCAAATTAAATAATCTGTGCGCTGATTTCTTTGGGGTGAGGGAATGTTGAAGAAAGGCAAATAAGTATGTTGGTGCACGTACTCCAGAAAAGGTCATCTTGGACGACGTCGAGCTAATCCGGCTTGATGTGTGAATGTTTCAATTGAATCCAGCGGCTGTGCGTGCTTACGTCAGCAAAGCAGAAAAAGAGGAGAAATGCATTTCCTCAAATTCCGAACATTCCTTCCAATATTCTACGCCGTAATATTAGGCAAGAGCAAAGGAGGTTCTCCTCTCTTTGTCCGCCGTGTCTGCGTCCAACGAGCAAGTAAATTAGGAGTCGAGTAGATAACACAGGATGGCCACACAGAGCACGGAGGGTACGTGTAACTTCATCTCTTGTTTGCGTGGGAGTATTCGAGTGGGGCTTCTCCCTCCCTCCTCCTTCCATTCTGTTTTAAATTACATCAATCGATTTTGATCTAATCGGCTATGAGTTGATTTTACTACATTTGAAAGATTCAATTCGGTGACGATGTGTATGTGTTGTAATTAGGCCTCGGATCGCTGGCATTTGCGGACGCCGATCAGGTGCGTCTGATGGAGGAGAAGTGCATTCTTGTGGATGAGAACGACCAAGTTATCGGCTCCGCCACCAAGAAGGAGTGTACGTCTTTCTACAGCCCTGCCCCAGTGCGCATCTTTTCCCAGGAAACGAAATGAATAATTTAGTTTCGTTAATATCCTCAATAAATAGATTATTTTCATTTATATTTCTTTTGTGATAAATATTTATTACACAAGAAGAAATTACTGTGACTCACTGGCTGCTTGCTTTCCATTGTGTGCAGGCCACCTTACCAGCGCCATCCGACAGGGCATGCTGCACCGCGCGTTCAGCGTCTTCCTCTTCGACGATGGTAACCAATTCCTCCCTCTCTGGCGTCTGTCCACGATCCCATGTTGACAAGCAGATCACTCACTGCTCACTTGAATGCTTCGCGATTGTGCAGAGGGGAAGTTGCTGTTGCAGCAGCGATCGGACAAGAAGATCACGTTCGCCTCGCATTGGACGAACACGTGCTGCTCTCATCCCGTTCTCTATGTTGATCCAGCCGATACCGAAACCAAGGCAAGTCCGGCTGCCCTCTGATATATAAGAGATTATGGACTTATACGAGTGGTGCTTCGGTGCAATGCAGAAGGGAATTCCCGATGATTGGGAGCTGGAATCGAAGGATAACTTGGGCGTGCTGCGTGCGGCTCAGCGAAAGCTGTGGCACGAGCTGGGCATCGTGGCCGCCGATGTGCCTCTTGAAAACTTCAACTTCATCACTCGAATTCACTACAAATCCCTCGATGGCTCTCCTGATGGCATCTGGGGCGAGCACGAGGGTACGCTTCGTCCTTAATTCGCTGCTCCCGTACCTAACTCATTGTCCTTTGTACCCAAGTCGACTACATCTTGTTCATCAAGGCCAACGCCAAGGTAGTGCCACGAGAGAATGAGGTGTCGGCTTATCGGTTCGTGACCAAAGATGAGCTCAAGGAGATGATGGCCACAGCTCAGGAGAAGGGCATCAAGATCACTCCGTGGTTCAAGCTCATCGTCGAGAATTTCATCTACAAGTGGTGGGACGCCTGGCTTGCCGGTAGCATTGAGGATCAGTTCGACCGTACCACCGTTCACAAGCTCATCAAGGAGTAATGCGCATCGCTTTCATCATTTTGATCGCTCGGGGCAAGCAGCCGCGTAGTCATCCTCGGGTCCAGCAGCCCTCTTTTGGGTCGATGTTAGCACAACACCTGCTCCCTTTCAATTTATTTATTTGAATGTTTAAATGTTTATCCTCCAACTCAGTCAATCCATCACTGATCCCGCGCTTGTCTGGTAACGCCCTCGCGCACGTTGTTGGTATTGCTCGCCATAGATTCAACCCAGGGCGTGTTCAGCCCTGAATGTTGCGTGGAGCCAGCAGGCGGTAGTGGGGTAGCTTGCTCTCAAGCAGCCGCATCACGTCTGCCACAGTTTGGGCCGGATAGATCCTATCATCAGGATCTCCTGTGTGCCGTGATCGTTCGTCTAGTGGTGCGCCGGCAACTAAGTTACCTGCACCGGGCAGATCCTCTACCGCGATCACAAGCCTTCGTAAGCTCCACGCGACCGCCAGTTCGCTCAGTGTGCCAGCACCGCCACCGACTACCACCATCGCACCGGGGTGGGCGATGAGTGCATTGCGGCCGTGATTCATTCCCGTTGGAATGATGATGTCGACGAAGGGGTTGGCGTCCTCTGCGTTGCTGCTCGGCAGCAACCCTATGGTATCTCCGCCGTCCGCTTTCGGAGATGATCGGGCACCTCGGCAGGCAGCCTCCATCACGCCGCCCATTCCGCCGGTCATGACACGATAGCCAGCGTCGACCAGCCGGCGACCCAGCTCGAAGGCCACTGGATGGTGCTCTGCATTCGGCGGCAGGCTGGCGTTGCCCACGACGGCGACGATAGGTCTGCGCCGAGAGTAGGATGGCCGCTGCATGATCTCGCTTGCGTTTTGCTCCCGCTGCTGGCGCAGCCCGCTCTGGTCCGGCGACGGCTCGTACAAGTACATCACTTTGGACAGCTCTCGCGGCGACACGGCCATCTCAACAATCGGTAGCATGAATGCCCAGTCCGTTGCCCGTGTGAAGTAGCTCCCATCCGCAGCGCGCAGATCCTCATCCCTCACTCGTAAGAAGAGCGGCCGGCGGAAGGTCTTCAGGTGCTGCCACACGTTTCCGGCTCCTCTGGCTCGCCGAGGCCGCTGCAGATCGGTTGGGTAATCGACTGGCGTGGGTTTGTCGGTACGGAGCATCTTCCCCACGGTCACGTCGGCACCGTGACCATAGGCCGCCGCCAGTTCGATCAGTACGCCATCGCTCACGAGGCTATCGTCCATGTCTACCATGATGATGACGCTGCGTGGGTTTCGGCAGACGTGGCGTATGGCCAGCACGTGATTCGCAAGCGAGCCTCGGGACAGACGCGGCTGTAAAAGGGTGATATGCTGATCGGACTCGGGGATAGACATGGCCACGAACTCAGCAATACCGGTTCGGCTGCCGTCATCGACGATCACAGCGCCCCACGACGTTGAATCGGGAATCAGCTGTCTCTGCAAGGATCGTAGACAGCGCAGGAAGCGGCCAGGAGCCACGTTGCGGCCACACACCACGAAGATGAACTGTTCATCTCGATGAGGGACGGCCTGTATCCAGTCACCCGTGAGGGTGCCCTTCAAGTCCACCTCATGCAGCTGTGACTCAGGAATACGGCCTTTCTCAACGCAGTCGAGGAATAACATGTAGTCGCCCGGATGTTGCTTGATGTCATTTTGGGGATGCACGAAGAAGGTATCCGTACCGCCGCCCCGGTAGGATCGTGCCCATCCCTTCAAGATGGCGCGGTCCATCAGGCGGTACCACCCCATCTCGAGTTGCCGTTGATTGTTCTGTCCCGGATCGCCTACTGAATCGGAACTAAATTCAGGATCGACGGGTACGGGCAAACGCTTGAGGAGTGCGCTGCGGTTCCAGATGGATGCGCGAACCTCAACGCGGTACGGTCGTCCCTGTGCGTCGGAGTGCTGCACCTCGTGAGGTCGTGAGCGAAAGATGTTGAGCGATACAGTGATGCATTCTTGATCAGCGTTGAAGATATCAAACGCCTCTCGCACGTAGTCATGAGCGCGGTCCCGACGATGGATCATGATGTCGGAATCCACTTGCAGTACGAGGTCCCCTCTACAGCGATCGAATCCTTGAAGCATGGCCGTGATGGGCACACCATTCTGGGCATGGGTGTGTGGCGAGGCCACGCCGAACCATTGGCTGTTAATCGCGGTCACCTCAGCAGGTTCATCGGTGGCGTTGAGTATGCAGTCAATCCAGTTTTCGCGCTGTAGCTGTGCGCATACCTGGTTGAACTGGGCGAGGTCCTCCTTTTGATTGTATTGATCGTATTGGCGTAAGAACCGTTGACGCCGGGAGTCGACTACCAATATCCGTTCGTGGAACACGTGCGGGCTCTCCAACTGGCGCACCAGGTGGACCACTCGTGGGTACAGCGTGCGCCATTCCATGTAGCATGCCTTGATCATCAGTGACACAGTTGGGCGCTCGATGGTTGGGAGCGGGCGTAGGACCAGCACAAGGTAGTCAGAGTTGGGCTCGAACCGCTGCATGTCGATTGTGTCCGTTTGTAGGCGCTTCTCAATCATTAGGCCTTCGCGCAGCAGGTCCCGTTCCAGCACGTGCATCGGCCGCATCGTCTCCTCGCGACAACAGCCCTCTCTCAGAGGGAGGTGTTTCCTCCAGGTACCGCCGACTCTTGGGTCAAACGTAGGATCCACGTGTCGCGTCTGATGTGGCGTGGCTCCTGCCTCGACGAAGAACGGATTACAGATTGCGAGGATCACTCGGCCATGGGGCGCCGAGCAGCATTGCCGCAAGTCCCGCAGGACTCGACGATACTCGTTATGGTCGTGTATGCAGCATAGCACGCGGAGGCAAAGCACCAGGTTGAACGGCGTCTCGCGAACGATTCTGTGACGATCTGCTGTTAGCCGCATATTTCCGCCGGTGGCTGGCTGTTCAGCCTGATCTCCTGTGCATTCGGCCTGCTGGGCCAAGCATGGATCGTATCCCATGAGTACGGATGATGCGTCAGCATGTCGGGCTTGGATGAGTTTCAGCAGTTTGCCTTTGAGGCCGCAGCCATAGTCCAGCACCCTCTTCATCGGTGGAGGTGGAATCAAGAGGGGCAGCTGGGCTAGAACAAGCTTGTAGAGGTCGCTCTCGGCTTGACTCTGCTTCTGATCCACGGCAGCACGGAAGCTGTCGAATCCTTCCAACTCTGGCAGTTCATCGGCGTTGCTGGCTCTGAGACTTTTCCTCAACAGGGACGGTAGGTCGTGGCGGTGATACCATCGCAGTGTGAGGAAGGCACGCTTGGCCATGGCCAACTCGCCTTCCTGCGTCCACTCTACGAGGTCCATTCCCACATCGACTAGGTGTAGGATCGGAGTTCCTTCGTCATGGCTGACCACCAGGTTGGCGGGTGTGATGTTGTTGCAGATCACTCCAACGCGGCGGCACTCTCGTAAAAGCTCGACGAAGCACGGCCCCAGGTTCGGCTGTCCTGAATAGCGCTCGCCCTCCACAAAGTCGCGTTCGGTCATCAAGTGAATCCCTTGATCGTGAATGGACTTGATCCTAGGCAGAACACAAAGGCGTCGTTCTGCGTTCTGCTCCATGTAGCGGTTGAGGAATGTCCGATGTGATGGCGTCGCGCGGGCGCGGTAGAGATCCATGTACTTGAATGCGCGCAGATCCTCCTTCAGATCTACGCCCTCACGGCCTGCATCAACGAGGTGGAGACCGTCACCTGTACGACCAAGCATATAGGCCACCGCAGGGACGGCGCAGTGGCACCGATGCTGCTTGAACAGCTCCTGAGTGTACTGATGCCACTCATCCACCAGTGTCTGATGGGGATTCAACTCTGCCGGCAGACCGTCGAGCCAGGATCGAATGTTTTTCTTCATGCCTTCATCAGGGTTGAGGGAGGTCATCAGCGCACATCGCCATGCACTCTCGTCCATCAGCTCCTGTCCCTCCCGAATCAGCTGTGCGGCGTGGTCGGCAGCTGAGCTCCCGTGCCACCACGCCTTCGGATCAAGAAGAACGGATCTGATGGAGCCGAGCAGGCCGCGAACTCGCGCGAGGCTCGCTATCAGCGCCACCTTACGCTCATGGAGACAAACACAGAAGCGAGTCCACACTCGGTCCTTAAACTCTTCAGATGATGGCAGCGATGAAGGTGAGCCACTGGCCCGGAGAGCCTCGTCCAGTGCACGATACAGAGCGCTACCGCACACGTCCAGCGCGGCAGTTGCCATCACGTCATCGCGGGAAGGCTTGGTGCTCCCTAAGCGTACATGCCGCACCGTCAGCGACGGAGCAATGTGCATACGCTTGCCATAGAGGCGTGCGTTGAGGCAAGCCCAAATCATGTCCGATCTGCGATACTGCTGCGTGTATGTCCAGTGTGCAGTTGGTGTCGTGTTGGGTGTCAGCAGCAGACATTCGGAGTCAAAGATTAACGTGTTGCCTCCCCGAAGCAGGGATTCCTTCGTGGCCAGCTCGCATCGACCCTGCAGCACATCGGCGGCTACGATCAGCGGCCGGGAGACGACGTCGCCGGCCAGGATAGACTCGAACGCCTCAGCCAGTCTTGCGAAGGCCTCACTGGCCTTGCCAACGCCAGAGCATAGCGGACCGTCCCAAACTGGTCGTTCGAGATGATCACCCTTGGCGGTGACATCGTGGTAGTTGTCCGTATCGGCTTCTGGCCGCCCTTGCCATACAGGAGGAGGCCACTTGGACTCGCCATTGTCGAGACAGCGTAGAGCATGCACGAAGTGGTAGAGATCGACGAGCTGCGTGCGAACGGAGAAGCCGATAGGGAGGGGAGGGCACTCCGTGTCCACTCCGAACACGGCACTGAGTCCCTGCTGGCGAGCGTGAACGATCCGACGGAGCATCGCCGCATCGTTCCGGTCGTGCACGCCGGGCTGAATCAGGCCGCCGAGACGCTTGTCGTGATCGAGGATCCAGATGACCGGTTGGACCTCGGTCGCCTGACGAAAGTGCCAGGCGAACGACTCTAAGTACAGCTGGAGCAGCGTGCGGCTTTGGGCAATGGAGCCTCTGCGTTTCGGGTTCACCTGGATCCACTTGGGGAAGATGGAGCACTGTTCCACCTGCAGGCAAGTCTGGTGAGAATGGCGAATGTTCAATAGAAGAGGGACAAGACGAACATCGCGATGTTGTTGTTCGAGCGGGATGATCGTGCAGCGTAGGCCGGTCTCGATCTGTACGGAGCTTACCTCCTTCCACAACACTGATGTGCGGAGCTCCTTCTCCCTCGGTCCATTCTCCAGGACGAGCACGTCGAGTGAGCAGAGAGTGGGCGCGTCTTGATGCTGTGCCCTGCTCAACTCGGCAAGGTCACGCAGCAGAGGTTCCACTCCGCCCTTGCTGTCCGCGATGATCCCCACCAACAGCGCCAAGCGCTCCTCTTCATGTGGAACGGTGGATGCCACTGGGTCGGCGACGATCGGCTTCTCGTGATTGGTTTGCATGGCGGAAGCACCATCGGTCTCGGTCCAACCAAACAATTCGTTCGCTCTGCTTTTGAATCGAGCCTGTTGATCAGCATTCATACGCGGTGCCCACTTGTACCAGAACCGGCTTAGCCCACTGAGCTTGGACTCAGACCCCTTGCAGGACAGCCGTGGCCGATCCGATTCCGCATAGTGATGAACCGTGTGTCTGTCAGTGAAGCGTATCTCAAGAGCCGGAAGATCGAGGAGGCGGATCAAGAGGTCGCGATCAGTGCAGCTCAGGAGATGCTCGTCGAACATGCCCGCTTCCATTAGCGCATCGAGCCTTGCGAAGAGGTTGGACCCTTGTACGTGTGGATTGCCTGTTAGGAAGTCTGATGGATGGAGGTCGACGGGAATGGATTGCCACTCTCCTTCGTCCTCCGCTGAAGAGTGTCGGTAGAGTCCCGACACGATCAGATGGGGTCTGGTCGCGGTCCACTCGCTGCAGACGGACAGATGGTCGGGCGCCCATTCGTCGTCGTCATCGAGGATGGCCACATACACGTCGTTTGGATTGATGTCTCGATCCCAGGCGTCACTCAAGATCCAATGAAGTCCAGTGTTCCATGCGCCGCTAGCGCCTGGAGTACGGCTATTGGAGATCACACTGAACTTGAGGTTCCCGAGCACTTGGCTTGCGCGGCGCTTCACTTCTGTCAGTTCTTTAGGAGCTTGCCGATCGGCGACGATGACGACAACATCAGGTGGCATGATCTGCTTGCGTATGGATGTTAAGCAACGTTCCTCTAATAAGTCTCCGCGTCCGGGACATGTGGCCACAAGAGCGGCAAGGAGGTGAGGCCTTGATGACCCAACATCAAGGCACCTTGAACGCGGCAGGACACCCTGGGCCGGTAGTCCTTGGGGAGACACTCCATGGAGTTGCTCGGATAGAAGGGTGTCGAAGTCGATCGTATCGCTGGTGATATCGAAAGTTAGCAGTTGATCGGAGGAATGTGGGTGCATCGCAGCGCCGATCAAGATGTGAACCGCGTCATCCACCGTCAGCCGCTCTTGGTAGAGGGCAAGAGGAGGATGAGGAAGGTCTAAGGCGATGCAACTACTCGTAGTGTGTAGTGCGTGAGCAGACGTCGGGTTCGAGTCGGTGGGTCCAGCCGGGCAGAAGCGGGGAAGGCGGAGTACGTAGGCGCTAAACGATCCGGCGGCTGCCTTTGCAAGCAAACGCTCGGCTAACCGGACGCACCGTACGGCTTCGGTGGTTGCTGCTCCATCGCGGAGGGAGCTGAGGATGACTCGCTTCACCCCTGATCGGCCAGCCGCCTCCAGAAGCGCGTCAGTGGCTTCCAGATGACGAAGGCAGGTATGTACAGTCAGAGGGTGGTTGCTGTCCTCCGTGCCTGGCCCGAGAAGAATGAGGACGTCAGGTTTCTCTCGGTGAAGATGCTCGACGACTTCGTTCAGCTCATGACCAAGTCGCGCTGTAGACGTGTCTTTAGGCGGCAGGTGAACTCCTACAGCAAAGTCCAACACGACAGGGCGAGCAGGGTGATGCTGCAGCTTCTCGCACAAGTGGAAGCTGAGCAAACAGTCAGGTGGAGCGTAGACAAAGAGCTTCATGTGGTTGCTCTTCCTTGTGAGAGCCTTGTTTTGTTGCGTTAGTGGGTAGTGGAATGCAGGCCGGTAGCGGCACCGCTATTTATCTCGCTCCGATGGAACAAAGTAGGACTTAAAATTCTCTGCATCCCAGACACAAAGTGGGACCCAACCCACTTTGAGACCCCACGCCGGATCGCAGCCTTGGTCATTGGCACAAGAAGGGTGCGTGAAGTTTCCGAGTTCAGATCTGTTCTGATGAGACCAGTTATTCCGTGAAGCAAGTAAGCCAGATCAACGTCCCAGAAACGCGCTATGTATCTACATCAAGATCAACAACACAACACACTCTACTGCAGACAAATCGAAGTTTGATGGGACATGAATTAGATCAGTATCTTTACAGTTATTATGTAACAGTTGCGAAATCAAGCTCTGGATAAGTAGGGATTGCTAGGATACCACGATAGGAGGTAATCGTTCCTCAAGAAGTTGCCGCAGTTGTGAGAGACATTCCATACGCCGTGTTCCCCAGGTACGGATGTGCTCCATCAGCGCTTGCCACCGCAGTTCGAATTCTTCATTCGGGCCCAACTTGGCGGCCCAGTGTTGGGGCACTTGGAGAAGCTTCTGTACGCACGCTTCCGGCTTGGGCAACTCTTCCGGATAGATGAGTAGGAGATCCACCTCCATGGCGCTTTCAAAGATCAGGCCCGGCAGTACACCGTAAAGCTTCACGATGAGCGGCACCAGTGCCTTGGTAGTCCGGCTAGCGATGACACTAGGATGATCGGCCACCGTGGGAAACTGCACTCCCGTGAGAGCCATCTGTTGCTGGAGTTGCGTCGTCCTCTTGAGCTCGTCTTCATATGCTCGTGCATCGCAAGCGGCGTAGAATCGGAGCTGTGTCACACTCCGAGACAGGTCGAGCAACAGTCTGCCGTCCTTTTGCCGCTGCTGGTCGTGGCCGTTAAGCTCGCCCATGATCGCAGGGTCTACAGATGAGGAAGAGGAGGAGGAGGAGGAAGAGGAGGAGGACTGGCCAGGGGTAGGCTGAGGAGGGGGTGAAAGAGGCTGAAGCTGCTGAAGGACTGGCGTAGGGATGGGGATGAGAGCATCGTGGCCTGTTGGCATTTCAAAAGAGTGGGGAGAATATGAAGGACGCTCTCCCTCTGGGCTGACCTCTGCTGGTGGTTCCATCTGAGGTTGTGCAGCAGGTAATTGTGGAGATCGAAGTCGCTGATCTATCATCTGTTGCAGCTGATGAAGCTGTCCATGGTACTCCAATAGATCCACTAATCGGACGAGACGTTCTGTGCGCTGGCGGCTACCTTCTTTCATAGACAAGAGCTCCTCAGTTAAGGCATTCCATCGTGACTCATCCGTCAGGTCCGGTTTCGTGTCGGATTGGCCGCTAAGCACCACAAGGTACGGTTCCATCCGGGACTGGTTAAGATGTGATGAAATGGAAGGCCTCCGAGAGCCAACTACAGGAGGATACTTGAAGGGCGATGACCTACGAGTCATCTCACACTGTAAGCGAGGATCAGCAGAATGATCACGATAAGCTGTACGTACTGAGCGCCATAGGGCGACACTTTAAAAGGCATACATATTTGGGACGTTCTTACTACTGCTAGTGGTTCACAGCTCTTTCTCTTTTTGCTTGCCACCTACATGAGCAAGTGGATGAGTGAGTGGATGAGTTAGCGAGTGGGTGAGTGAGTGTGAGTGAGGGGAGGAAAGAAGGGATAGCGGAGAGCTGACGCACTCTAGATGACATGCTCCAGGAACCTTCTTCCTTCCAGCCTGCTCTTCTGTCGACGTGCGGCAGGCACTTGATGTGTTCCTCTGGCTGAGAGAGAACAGCCTCTTCACAGACGTAGCACCAGGTTCGACTTTTAAAAGAGCCTTCCTCCAGATACGAAATCTCAAGACAATATGTTCCTGGGACGTAGCGACCAGGCGTAGGGTGCTCTTGGCCTTTGGCGTGGTTTGTAGCCGCCTGAGAGCACTTGTACAGCTTCTGGGGGCAAAAGGGACAGTAGCATATCCCACTGCCCAGGCGCACTATACCGAGGCGCCAGTAAAGGGTTCCTGTTCACCATGGCAATCAGCTCAGGTTAGAGGGCCCCAACTCCACATACCAAGAGGAGTCGTACGAGGTTCTGGGACCGTTGCAACCGAAGAGGTCATCATAGCTTAACTGTGAGTCAGCCCGAGAGGGGCGAAATTTTTGTTTCTTGTGTGGAAAGTACGCTTGCTTTTCGTAGGGCTCAGCACATGCAGGCTGAGCAGGGCAATACGTCAAGGGTAGAAATTTCTGAAGCTTTCCTACCCATCGTATCCAAAGAAGCGCCTGAGGCTAGAAAAATGGACGAATTTTCTATGCTGAGGATGCTCAGCTTGGGCGACCAATTGCTGCCGTCCATCCAAATATTGGGAAAATTCCGCCGCGGAGATAAATAATTTCCACCCGTAAAGCGAAAGCAAGTGCTAAACACTACAACAGCAGAACGGCGAATGTTTGACGTTCGTTCCCCTCCCCTAATGGGTACTTTCAAGAAACCAGGTCTGTAGTGCTTACCGCGGTTGTGTGTACGAACATCTTAGGACGACACGAGATGGGTCTTCACTCCGTCCAGCTCCTTCTCTTCGCCCTCGTACTTTCCAACTCCAAATGATATGTTCATGTGCGAGCAGTGTGGCGCACAATGCCCCAACGGTCATGTACTTGCCATGCACCAGCGGGAGCACAATATGGTACCCCAAAAAAGACGCATGGTGGATAGCAGACAAGTACAGGGTACGTACTCTGTATCACCGCTGCAGTTCTGCCCGTCAATTCATTTACTCAGCATACCGTACGCGCCGCAGGAACACCAGAGGTTGCTCGTAGCCAAAGAGAGGGACTTCTCAATATGTGGTCCCAGATACTGGAACCTCAAACTGCTCCGATACACGTGCGTGACTCCCATCTCATCTCAGAAGTGGTGATGATAAAGGAAGGCTTATATTGTGATGTACAGGAGACCATGATGTTTCATGGAGAAGGGCACGTGACAAGCACTAGGGGGTTAGAGCCGTCAGGTTCCTCGGCCAATGCTTCGTCTTTACCTGATGGGTTGTCACAGCAACAAGGGAAGACAAAGGAGGAGGAAGAGGAGCTTTTCAAGGCTAACCCAGCACTCAAGCTCATCGCCATGCTTGCGGAAGCCAAGCAGGCCGTGCAGACTAGCCCCAACGAGCTCTTCCGTGCCATCCACAAGTGGAGCATCGATAACGCACGCCACTTTGAGAACGCGGCAAGGATAGCAACCATCAATCAGCTCCTCTCGCAGGACAATATCAAGCGCTCGCTTGATATGGTGGATCAACACGGCCGTACGGCACTCTGCTACGCTGTGTCGTCGAGGCAGCATCGGGCCGCTCGACTGCTCGTGGAGGCTGGAGCGGATCCCTTCGGCACAGGCCTGAACTCGCCGCTGCGCTTAGCGTGTGTTGGCACCAAGGGCGACCCTGGTGCGGGAACCTTCGCTTTCCTCAAATGGCTGCTTAAGTATCTGGTGCAGCACGACAAGAAGGACCTAGTGGCCAAGTGCTTGAACGAGGAACCTCTGCCTCTCCTGATCGTATGCTCCCGCAAGCGAGAACAAAGCGAGACTGTCCGTCTTCTGCTGGAGTATGGCGCGTCACCCAATGCAGTGGACAAGAACTCGGGATGGACAGCTCTGCATCAGGCGGCAAAGAGAGACCACGTCTCCACGGTCAGGCTTCTCATTGAGGCTGGAGCTGACATCGACGAACCGAAGAAGGACGGCCTGACGCCACTCCACTTGGCCGCTGTGAACGGCAACTCGCACGTGGTCGTCCTTCTGCTCAGTCATGGAGCCGACAGCAAGATTCCCACTGGCGATTTCTTCGACGAGCGGCCAGTGTGGAGTCACAAGACAGCGGCCGACCTCGCAGACATCGAGCGTGCGCCTCATACGGCCTCGGTCATCAGGAATTGGGACTATTGGAACAATACAGCGTGAATACGTACCCTTTCTTCTGTATTGAATGTTGTCGTTTGTCCCGAGTGTGAATATAACAACCAACTCACGGTGCTCACTACTACCAATCTCTCCTCTGCTCTCCGATCACGAACCTCGCCAGACGTTCAAACATGGTCTAGAGGCATTATGCCTGGTACGGATGGTCGAACTTGATCACGACAATGGCAATTTCTCAACCCTGAGCGTACACATGGCGCTGGTAGCGTGCCTAATGGAACATGGTTTCGAGTTCAGCTTGCGTGATATTTATTGCCTGAAGCGAGCGTAAGAGTAAGGGGAGGTATCCACGTCCGTTGGCGCGTCAGCCACAATGGAAGCAGCCAGCTTGCCCGAACCACAGGCCAGAGTCCATCCCATGCTGCCGTGCCCAGAGTTGACGTACACGTTTTCCATCGAACCCACTCGTCCAATTATAGGCAGAGAGTCTCTGTGCAGAGGAAGAATGTGAGGGTAAGCTCGTGTCACTCAGTAATGATGATAAGAGTGGGAGCTGTACGGTGTCATCGGTCGCAAGCAGGCCCACATCGATGCACTACTTGATGCAATGCCCTGCAGTGAAGGAAACAGTTGGCCGACGACAGTGATCAGGTTGCGCATGCCCTCGGCAGACGGATTCACGCTTGGGTCGTGTCCGCAGAGCTCGCCCATTCCAACTACGCGAAGACGATCGCCCAAGGCTCCATGCATCCGAGCAATGTAAGTTTTCGATTCGATGTCAGCGATGTTGAGCGATGGCGCGTAGGAGACGAGGGATTGGCCATCAATGGGACCATCAGTGGCAGGATGGAGCGTGAGGCTGTAGCCCTTGACTGGGAAGATGGGAAGCCATTCGTCGAGTGAGCGGCGCAGCAGGATGGGAGTGTAGCTTCCCAAGCAGACCACCACTCGGTCCACCTTGATCTCATGGCCTTCGTCGGTCAGAACGCTATGTACGCTGTTCGGCTCGACGGCATCGCGCAGCAGAAGCGACACATCGGTGTCATAGAGGAACGTGACGCCGTACTTGGCTTTGCACACATCGGCCAGCTGTGCGCTAAACATGTTGCAGTCGCCACTTTCGTTGTCCTCCCACCACACGCCGCCGGCGATCGGCAAGCGACCTGTTTGGAGAGCCGGTTCTTTGCTGCGGCATTGCTCGGCATTCCATACTGCATGAGGCTTGAGCTGCGAGCCGAAGAGCTCTTCAAGCATCTCAACCTCCTTCTTGGCCTCTTCGAACTTGTCGAAACTTCGATAGAGGTGGAGAATACCTGCTGCCGATCCCCGATCATAGCTGAGGTTCTCCTCCTCTCTGTGTATGATTTACATAAGAAACGATTGAATCCATCAGAGAGCAAGTGCAGCCAGCAGTAGTACCTGATCTCGTTCAGGCATCTTTGGCTGAGCAGAGCGAGTTGGAGAATGCCCCGGCCGCTGGTCAAGGCGGCTTCATCCGTGCTCCGCCGGGCGAGGAGCCATAGGGACCACGCCACGAGAGGGTCAAGGAGAGCTCGAAGCCGCACCAGATAGTATGGAGGCGGCTGATCATCTGAATCATCCCCATCAGCAACGACAGAACACGCAACAGGACATCACGACAGCCGCACCTGTAACTTGTCGGCCAAGGATCGAGAGGCACTTCAAGCGCAAACGCAGCAGCTGCTGGGCCGCTACCCTACGCACCAGTCCGCCATCCGTCATCGGCATGAAATCACTGAGTGAGCAACACCAGTCAAGTACCAGGTCAGCCTCTTCATCATCAATCATCATGTGAGGAGAGAACAAGCAGCACCTGACGCAATTGTGTCCACCGTTCGCGAATGACGTCTCTAGTGCAGGGCCGGGCTGGCGCTCGATGACCACCACCTCGTACTTCCCCGTACGTGCAAGGTAGTAGGCGGTGGTCACACCCACGACTCCCGCTCCCAGCACCGCTACCCGCTCTTTCTTCTGCGTCGTCCCTGCCTGGGCGGCAGCCATAGCCTGCCGCTGAGCGCGACCGCCGCTCTCTTGTACATCCCTCGCCGTCATGTGGACAAAGGGCGAAAGCGCCCCAGCGGGCTCCTGCGCGGCTCCTTGTAGCCCCGCCAGCGCCAGCCGCGGCCGCCTATCACCGTCGTCGCCGGCGGAGTGCAGCACCACCGCGGCAGTACCGCCCACAACAGCGCCCACCAGGCCGCCGCCAGCCACCATGCCCACGAGCTGCTGGCGGCCGCCCGGCCCGCGGGCGTCGCCGTGAAAGGCACGGCTGCCGCCGGGTCTCACGCTCGACGGAGCGGAAGCGGCGCTACTACGAAGACGGCATGTGACCTGACTTCGCCTCATGCATCCTTGCCTGGGCAACAATGCTCTCATCGTGAGGCGCAAGGGGATGAAGTGGCGAGCGCGAACTACCTTGGTTCCTGGAATGCTTGAGTGCGTTTTACAAATTCCTACCAACTCCATGTAGCTTGCAGCAGGCAGTTGAAGTTATTTGAAGAATTCATCACAATGGCACTGCGTAGCGGCACCGAGCTGGTGCGGGTGCTGCGGGTGGGGCGCGGGCCTGCCGAGTGGGTGGTGGCGGCCAAGGCCAGTGGACTATTTGTGCACCGGAGCCAGTGGGACTGGGCCGTGCCTCCGGAGGAGCGCGTCTACGCCACTGACCTTCTCCAGCACGAGGTGGACCACCTCCTCCGGTCCCCTGCCTGGACTGCCCACCCTTCCCTCCGTGCGTTACAACTTATTTTTTTCATTCTTTATTAGTTCATTCTATTTTTGAAATTTGAAAGATCAAGATTATTTACTGATTTATAGCAATTAATGAATGAATGAATGACTGACGGATGATGCGTGCTAGGCGGAGAAGAGGTGGGACGGGTGCACGTGGTCCACAGGTTGGATCGGCCGGCGTCGGGATGCCTGCTGGTGGCGCTCTCCTCGCAGTGGGCAGCGCTCCTCCAGCGCTGTATGGCTCACCCTTCAGCCAACAAGACCTACCTAGGTACTAGACCTGTATGAGACTTGCGCTATGCTATGCCCGCTCAGGGCAGTCGCTGTTTGATTATCCAATGGGCTGATGATCATTCATGGATGGATACACAGCTCATGTACGAGGTGTGACGCCGAGCACGGAGAGCGTGGAGATCAGCGTACCGCTGTCTCGGCATGGTCGCTTGAAACCCTCTGTTAGCGTATTCCGCTCCCTCACTCCCTCTTCCGCTCCTTTGCTGCCTCTTGATCCCGCGATGAAGTCGTCCTCGTGGGTCAACAAAGCCAGTTCCCTCTTCCTGATCCAGCTCCGCACCGGTACGGATCAATCTCGGCCACCGATTTGTGCTTTCTGATGCTCAGCCGGTCTGTTCTGAAGTGCAGGTCGGTTTCATCAAGCTCGGCGACATTGTCGTTTCCTCTCTCATCCAATCATAGGCGACAGTACACACGGTGATCTGCGAGTGAACCATCACTGGCAGGTACGATCCCACAATATGCAGTTTGAAGAGCAAAAGCACTCATGTTGTGCGGGCCAGGCAATGACGCAGTATCCGCGACTTGGATTGCACTGTCTTTCACTCGACATCCCTCTGCCAAGTCCCGACCGGGTGGATGCCTATCTCCGGTGGTGGCAGGACAAGGAAAAAGTTCGCGACCTGCGACGTGCCGAGATAGGTGACTCCTGGGAGGCATGGAAGCACCGTAAGGCCACTGCAGATGAACAGCTCGAAGCAGGCGAAGGCGATGATGAAATAGACGAATATGATGAAGACGCGGATAGGAACGTACAACGGGAGCGAGAGCTGACTGAGATTCTCAACTTAGACGCCACCAGTGAACGTTTACGGGTTCTGTGCCCAGTTCCTGCCGATCTACAGCAGATATGGCGTAAGCTCTTCCACCCACTGGCGCAAGCCCATATGGCCACTGACGCTCTAATCAATTAACAGGACAACAAGAGTGGTGGAGTGATGCTGTGCAACGTATGCCCATTCTCGGTTGGTCGATGGCTGACCTGGAAGTGCACACACGAGATGGCAACCTGTATGAGAGCGGATGGCCAGTCTCCCGCGAAATACCTTCTCGTTTTGTTGTTTCTGATGGCAAATCGAAGAGGTCCTAGCTTTTAAGGAGGTACAGATGCACTCATCGAGGTAAGAGTGTCAGCAGCGGCAGCACAGGGTCGTGAGTGGGTCTGGACGGTGGTGTATTGTGGGGCTGGCGGGCCTGCGATCGGGTAACCCGAGCCGACGATGCGGCTGTCGTTATCCTCAAGATCAGCCACGCGCCGGAGGGTTGGTCACGCCGAGGCTGCATTGCCGGTGGAGCGGCATTGTAGCAGTAGCGGTGGTTGACATCCAGCTGTGTTCTTGTTCTGGTATTCCCATACTTGTTCAAAGGAAAGAATTTGAAAAATGTTGTGGTCATTGAAATAAAAGAGCGTGTTTGTGTCGTTTCGGCGCAAGTTCCTCTTTCACGCAACAGCAACAGCAACAGCACTTGGTCAGTGGCCTACGAACGCGAAGCACGATGCAGGAAGAAGAGGTGTGTGAGGTGCGCCAAAATTAATACTCACGAAAACTCAAGATAAAACTATATTAAATCTTTAATAAATCAATAAACGTAATACTTGTTGCTGATATATTGGTGCGGGGGGGGGGCAGGATGGGCTTGATACTGTTCTTCCCAAAAACGCGGTTCTCTTCACCCAGAGACAGCTGGTGCAGCTGCCGGGGCTGGGCGAGCGGGTAAGCAAGATGCACCTGCAGCTCGGTGGCGACGCAGCGGCGCCACAGTATGGACGCCGCACACTGCATCTCAAGACGACTGTGGTCAAGTCAGGTCATTCCCCAGAGGGTGGTGCAGGTGCGTACACGTGTGCCGCGTGCGAGGGACAACAAGCAATCATCGAGATGCATGATCAGTACTTGGACACCATCAAGATCAAGGTTACTACCCCCGCTCAGTGTGTTGAGAGTTGATGTGTGGCCTAACTCTACTGCCACTGCGCATCAGATGCCGTGCTTGTCAGTACATGAGGGCCATACCTTCAATGTGAGCTTCGAATTGAACTTGCACTATGCCAGTGGCCATGCAGAGTTACTTTCCCTGTGGCAGGTCAACAATCTCTGGGTCATTGAGAACGCATCAAGTATGACCACTCACGTGAATGTGCGTACCGACTCACCAAATCTTCTCTTTATTCCTCAATAGGTAGTTGGACCGCAACGGCAGATGAGGTTGTGCTCAGCTCACCCAATTCACCGCTGCAAAGTGGCGCAGAAACACTATTTGCTTGGTTGGTGTACTGGCTGGTGTGCTTCGTCATCTTCTTGTTCTCCTATGGAAACCTGAAGAGCATCAGCTTGTGGAAGAGAATGCTAGATGAGGGAACGAATTACGAAGAAACCTGGCCTCTCCGTACACATGAACCGCAGGTACCGGAACGAGTGTTCGCAAGGCGGAGAAAGGTCACCTCTTACCTGATAATTCATGAATGCAGGAGGATCACTTTCGCCAGTTGAATGTCAAGTACTTTACCTACTTTATCAATCGTGTGAAGCAGCCTGTTCATCAAGCTATCCAAGAATCTGTACATACGAGTTGTTCAGGCAATTACGAATAAGGCTTACGGCATGTATTTTAGGAGTTAGACAAGCACGTGTTCTGTATCTTCTGTGGTGTGTCTGGAGGACAGCTGCATGATATTGCCAAGCACCGCCTCTTCCGTTTCAAGTATCCTCACTTACAGCATTACTTCATGAGGAACAACTTCAAGAAAGCTGTCTATGGTGTGCTTACCAAGCAGCCCCAGACACAGTGTACATCCGTTATGCTATCCTCTCCCTCTTCTGACTGTGTAATAATTAAATTCATGGACAGTCAGGTTCATACATGGTCTCAAGCACATGATCCATGAGAATCTGCATTGCCCTTTGTGTGGCGAGGCCTACAGGAACAAGCGACACCACTACCACCTCACTCAGGACATCTTTAAGAGGATGGTACATAGGCCTCATGCATACCTCTTTATGCTCTTCCTAACTTCTGGTTTTGAATCAAACAAGACCGGCCTACAGGATGAGCAGATGTTTTCGGGTGGTAATCTCAGCCTGCGGGAGCTGTGGGCGCGCTTCTCATGGCCTGAGTTCATGCGGTGGCACAAGGGCCGACCTCTGGACCCACCTCCTCCTTTCAGCTCCACTTCCTATCACTAACAATTCGTAAAGCTAGTGTTTGTGCGTGGTTCACAAGCAACACGCTATCTTCCCGAATGCTCCCTGTGTGTTGGGTGCGCAGCCACGCGGTAAACTTGTCGACCAATCATGAGGTACAACTCCGATGTTTGAAAAGTAGTTAGGACAAACCAGCAAGAAGCAGCACCGAGAACACAACGCACCTCTTGTTGGTACCTTTTGTTGCTCTCTCCAATCTAAAATGCTAAACTGGCTGCAGTGTAAGACGGCAGAGTGCTTCCATTAGCAAACGTCGCCAGTCCCTTCTTTTTCCGCTTCGGGTGTTATAAGTTGCCTGAAGAAGATTGAGCAGAGCACACTGTTCGATGGAGGCGACATCCACGTCATACGAAAGTAGCGTGACAGGAACAGATACACCTTCCTCCGAGGAGCCCGACCCACAACAGGTGTCGACTTCTTATGATGGAAATGTGCTGGCTGAAGCGCGTCTGATACTGCTGGACGATGATTCCGTGTTTCCTACTGCTTCCAATGACACTCCGCCTGTCACCCACAGGTGAGATTCCTGGCTATCAAAGATACTCCTCTGCCACTGACCCTGATTCTCCTCCAGGCCACCTGTACCACCCGCCAAAGGAGGAATCTTATCGAGGTTTGATGCTATACCGATGAACCAGCGCTCTGTTCCCGTCTACCCGCATACAGAGATTGGACGGGAGATAGCCTCAACTGGACAAGCTACTGTTCACAGGGGGTGGTATGGGCCCACTGAAGCTGCCATCAAGATCTACAAGAATGAAATTGATGGACGCAAAGAACTCGCAGCTTTCTTGTACCTTCCCCATGCTTGGGTGAATGTTCGAGGGCTGATCGATGACCAATCAATGGTACAGGAAAATGAGGCCGCACGCCAACGTGGTGAAGGTGCTTCAATTCTTCGACGAACCACGACCTTGTCTCATCACGGCTTATGCTGAGGCCGGCAACCTCATGAAATTTCTCGCTTCTCTCACCTCACCGCTTGCACCACAGCAAGTTCTGCGGCTTGCTTTGGGCATTGCTCGTGGAATTGAGTACCTCCACCGCAACCACATCATCCATCGTGACCTCAAGAGCGCCAATATCCTGGTACAGGGAGGCAAATGGTCACTGGAGTTCGTTTTTTGACATATACATCAATGGTGTGTGAAGCTGCGAAGGGTTGGGCACGAGTTTGATCCCATGATCGCCGACTTTGGTCTGGCACTTCATCTCACATCAAGCCATGCCGGCCAAGAGGTAGCAACAGCACCAGCGGGCACATGGCAATGGATGGCACCTGAAGCGATGAGCTTCGCGTCAGCTCGCGTGAGTGACAAAGTGGACATCTACGCATTCGCCATCATCCTCTGGGAGATCTTGTCCCGGCAGGTAGTCACCTTTCCTTGTTTGGTTGAATGGCAAGAGGCTGCCATAGTGACACGCGATGTGATGGATGAGAAGGTTCCCTTCAAAGGAATGAGCCACGAGAAGCTAGTGCGGACCGTGTGTGAGGGAGGTAGACCCACAACCAACAAGATGTGGGATCCATCGCTTGTGGCCGTGATGACCAAGTGCTGGCATCAAGATGCGACAAAGCGACCAACAGCAAGCGAGCTTGTCGCGATGCTGAGCGATTCGACGGTGACAATGACGAGTGTGCCTCATGAAGTGCGAATGAGCTGGTGGCCTCCGGTACACGACTACTCTCTCCGTGCCCACGATGAGGCAATGAGGTAATTCATGAGTTCTTCATGTACAGCAAGAGCCTCTTTCCGGTCTCTCCTTCGAGGAAGCAGCCACACAAGGAGATTTGGAGGCGCAGTACAACCTGGCCCTGATGTACTCAACAGGACTTGGCGTGGAGCAGGACGATGTCCAGGCAGTGCAATGGCTCCGTTCAGCTGCTGCCAGAGGGCACGTCTATGCGCAGGTGACTTTGGGCAACATGCTCATGGAAGGGCGAGGTGTGCAGCCGAGCAAGGATGATGCCAAGCAGCTGTACATGCAGGCCGCTAGTGCTGGTCATGTCGGAGCAGCGTACAACATCGGCTACATGTACCACACAGTGGACAAGGACGAAACGGAAGCGGTCAAGTGGTATCACGTGGCAGCCGAGGGCGGACACGTCAAAGCACAGATCAATCTGGCCACCATGTACGAGGAGGGCAAAGGCTGTCTTGGCAAGAGCGACGAGGAGGCATTCCTGTGGTATCTCAAGGCGGCAGAGCAGGGCGATGCCATGGCTATGATCACCATCAGCGGCATGTACCTGGAAGGGCGCGGGGTGGAGCAGAACGAGAAGAAGGCCGCGATGTGGCAGGAGCAGGCTCATCAACAGGGTCAATCAAGCACTGCCAGCCAGTTACGTCCCGTGGAGTGTATTTTTTAAGCTCCGATGATGGTGATGTGCTTTCCCGTGGTGCTGAGTTACTGGTTTGGTCTTGGGAAACAGGTTGTTCTTCCTCAACGTTGGCAATCACCCCGTGCCGTCAACTTGCAACTAAATTACGACAAAAACAGCCACCAATCTCAGCAATCAGGAAACAACCTACAATCCAGGAGCAATCAACGTCAAACACTCAACGAACAACAACATGAACTCTGAAGAAGTGCAAGTACCGCAGGAGGTTGTGCAGTGGGCGGACGAGCACGGAATCAGCGACCTCCTTCCGATTCTGGCGAAGAATGGCTTCACCACGATAAAGTCGATATGCGGACTCAGCGATGACGACCTGAAGGAGCTGGGCATCACGCTACTGGGCCACAAGAGACGTTTACAAGACGCCATAAAAGCGACCAAGAAGCAGGCCAAGCAAGTCGCAGTCGGCAGTCAAGGGGCCGCCCCACTTGTCGGTTCACTCAAGATGGGTAAGTCTGGCAAGGCGCACGGAATCACCGACCGACATGTTCCCCTGTTCGGCAGCGTGAAGATGGGCGATGATGGAACCAGCAGCATGGTGGCCATCAAAGACTCTGGTGCGTCTTATCGTTCCTCCGAACGCAAACGGGTAATGGTTCTTACGGATGTCTTTGTCTCCAGCAACGTTGGCGAAAGTGGTGGAAATTCTGCACAAGCCGGGACAAGAGAGGATCGAACTGCTTCGCAAGAGGAAACTCACCATCGAAGAAGAGGTTGCAGTCCGCGAGAAGGACAGACCTTCGTTCATTGTTCGCAACGGCAGGCCCGATGTGGACCCAGCTAATGAGTGGGCCGGGTCGCTGAAGAAGGCAGAGGAGTGGCTGCTGCCCGCCATCAAAGCCGTGGGCAGAATCAACACTCAATCAGGACAACACTTGGCCACGGGTGTGCTCGTGGGCGTCGATCTCATCGTGACCAACCACCACGTCGTGAGCAACTTCACGGAGCTCGAGGGTTCTTCTCACAAGCTTACCCATCGCCTCAACATCACTTTCGACGGCAATGAAGCGATCCACCTGCACAAGGTTGTGCACATGACTAAGAAGGAGGACCTCGCCTTCATCCAGCTTGAACGACAGGTGAGCGACATCGTACCGATTGACTTCACCGTGGGAGCATTCGTCATCAAGTATCCGGCAGTTGTCGTCATCGGCTTCCCCGGTAAACCCTCGGTGGTGAATCTCACCAAGGAGCAGCTGGAGCAGGCCACCAAGGTGTTCGGCAGCGAGTACGGCGTGAAGAGGGTAGCCGTCGGGGAGGTTTTCGATTTCAATCAAGTGCCCGGGATCAGTGCAGCCCTTGCAGAGAGAGAACAGTACTTCGCACACGACGCAAGCACCCTCGGCGGGAGCTCCGGCTCACTGGTGATGGACCTTAATAACGGCAAGCCTCTTGGCATCCACTTCGGTGGAGTCGAGGACATCTCCAACTTTGGGACCGAGGTCGCGGCGGTTCTGTTGAGATTGCAAGACCTCACGCGCTCCTAACTCCGACTCCGTTCACCGACCTCACCAACACTTCCCGGAAAGCAGCAATGGACGTGCGCAACCAATCTGGACGGTAGCTTCGGCGGAATACACGCGTGTCTACCAGCAGGTTGGGTGAGAGTTGGTGGGACACACTCACAACTGCGGATCCCCTGTACTACACCTGTTGCAAAGTTTGAAGCTTGAAAACATACACTTGTTTGCGTGTAAGCCAGGTGAGTTGTTTACAGGAGAAAATAGATCATGAAATAGTTTGTACAAACTGAACCTCTGGCGTCTGAGAGGTGGCCAAGGTGAATGCGCAGAAGAATGATGCCGCTGCTTGCTTGTTCTCGGTGAGGGGAACAACCGCACGTGTGGCAGTTCCCTCTGCGACGACACGCTTCTCAAAAAAGTGTTTCCAAAGGGGAGGAAGACTGTAGGTATGACTGAGCGATTGGCATTGCCAATCGGCCTTCCACTCCGTAAGTGCCAGCGGCGGCATTGCCAGCAGCGTACCATGAGCACTAGTAGGACACCAGTAGCAGAACCTGCTTGTTCATCAGTAACACACGTTATGAAGCTTTTGTCCAGGTCTTGTACTTGTTGCCATCCGTTGGTGCAGCAACGTTAAGGCCTTCCCTCTTCATCCTGCAGCATATGCACTTGGTCAGCTAGAACTTCATATCGTCTGGATCGGAGCACTGGTACCAATCAAGGAAATGCACACCAGCAATTGTGCAAAAACCTCTTCGCCAATATGGTGACAGGAACTCGTCTGGGGGATTCATCGCATCCTCGAACTCGAACAACACGATGTTGACTTTCTTTTCGTAGAACACGTACTTGATGGCCTTCCTCAGTTGCGTCTTCGCCATGGGAAGGTTCCCATAAGAGCAATTGCCGCGCAAATGCTTCGCCAGCTGCCGCGACACGTCCACAGGTCCAAGGGAGTAGTTGATGAGGAAAGGTTTCTTTTCCAGCATTCCCCCTTGCCCCCCTTCTCCAGTCACATCAAAAATCCCATTGTTCTCTGACACAAGGGGTGAGTACTCTAAGGGCGAACAGGCAAAGAAGTGATGTAATTCGTACCCTGTTGAATGGTGCCCCTACCTACCTGCTGAGGCAGGCCCGAAGAAAGGTTACTCAGCCAGGAAAGTCCCCAGTCAGTACCCACAGGCGAGGGCGAACCCGGAGGCACCGTCAAACTCACGACCACATTGGCGCAGTGATCGCCCATCACCACTTTTTTCTGCATGACTGCGCCCTGCCCTCGGCTCCGTTCCCCCTGCACGCACTTGTTCTTTTTGTGATGGTACTTCTTCTTCTGATGGTACTTCTTCTGCTTCTCGGCCAAGGTGTTCTTCGTTCGCTTCTTCTGATGCGAGGCGACCAATTACACTGCCACGTGATTTCGCCCGAGACGGCCAGCTTGTCGCCGACACTTCGGGCAAGGGTAACCGCCGCCCAATCAACCTGTACCAGATTAACGTGAATCTATTTCCTTATCCATGGTCTACCAGCAACTACAAATTATCGGCCCTTCGCGAAGTTTTCCGGGCGTAGGTATCTTTTATTTTTCTTATCAGCCACATGTCGAGCAAGATGGAGGAAACGCCCGCACTGCAGCCCCAGCGCATCACCTCCCGGCACGGCGGCGCTCCGAAACAGCGTAGTCAATCACTTACGAAGAAGCTGATAGCCTTTGTGTTTGACGCGTTTCCTATTCTATTCGTTGGCAAGGGCAAGAGGAAGAAGAGAACTGTGTTTTCGTTTGGCCAAGGCTCTTTTTTAGTTTACGTGAACACGAAGGAGCGGCTTATCGAGGCACGTTTCACTTCTATGCCTCTGAGGCCTCTGGTTTCTGTTACCCCACCGCGCTCACTCTCACTCATCACACAGCTCGTTGGTAGTCTCACCATTCACGTCATGCATACCTTCGTACCGGTGGTCACTGCGGCTCGCCGAGGCCGCTCGTATTTCCAAGTGATGGTCATGAACGAAGCCAACGGCCAGGTGGGAATCGCCGACCCAGAAAAGATCACAAGCCTCACTGTACACCCCAACCCTTGTGGACGTCGGCAGGTCCCCATCCGACGAATGTGTTGCCGGAAGTACTAATAACGCCACCATGCTCAGTCCTCCCAGGATTGTGGTCCTGGCGTGGGTGACGAGCCCAGCTCCTACGCCATTGACATGCGAGGTCGGATTTGGCACGACAAGAAGATTGTTTACGAAGCCGATCTCGGTTCCGAGGAGGGGCGATGCAGGTTTAGGCGTGGCGACATCATCACTGTAGCCTACGATGCGAGTAAGCCAGCAGACAAACCGCCAGAGCTTACGTTTTACGTTAACTCAAGCAAGCTCTACTCATGCGCTTTGGCTCCCCATGGCACCTACCAGCCAGCACTTAGTCTCACGCCATGCCAGTGGCTGAGGATTATGGACAGCCCCCAGTACCCGCCGGCCGAACTGACGGAGGGTAGCGTATTCCTGAGCCTCACGGTGCAACCTGAGGCGAAAGAACTTGATGAAAAGAGCCTTACCGCCACTCTAGCGACACCGGAGCATTTCCAAGCTCTCTCGGCGAGGACTGCTGCCAGAGAGGCCGCCCTTCTTCTCTGGCAGTGCATCGGCGGCTCCCTGAGCGCCGAGATCATTCCCAACCGCATCTATACCTATTACCAGGGCCGCTGCAAGATCCTCGCCCACAGCACTCTGCTTCACTTCGCAGCCCACGTTGGGAACACAGCTGTTGTGTCTCGCTTACTATCCACCGGTCCCTGCGCGACAACGCATGACAGTACATCAAAGACAGCACTACACATCGCGGCGAGGTATGGACAAGACGTGGTGCTTGAACAACTGGTGGGACACTACGGAGCGCAGGACATCGATGCATTAGACCATAAGGGCAGGAGCGCACTATGGTTTGCTCTGGCGAATAACTACACCCGCTGTGTCGAGGTGCTTCTCAACCATAAGGCTAAGCTCCAGCTAACTGATACACGAGGAGAGAATGCTGAGGAAGTCGCCAGGCGCCACCTCGGAGCAGACGTTTGGACAAAACACAGACTTCATGATCTGGTGGACTTCAGGTAATCGCCAGCTACTCAAGTTGGCGTGTGGGCTCAGCCACTTATGGTACACCTTACCGTGTTCTGTTCTTAGTCGCCTCAAACAGAAACTGGAGGCAGGATGCTGGAATGACCGGCCGGTTCAGGGCTGGACATGTACGCAGTGTAATTCCAAAAACAGTACAGCCAACGCTGTTTGCGCTTTCTGCTCGTACGCCCCACCACCAAACTACTGCGTCTGTTGATGCTAACGATGCTAACGGCGAGGTTTTGTTGTCCCAGTCAAACCGACTTCTTCATAGCCGGATACCGTGTGCAAGCAGACTCTGTGCTGGCAGCTTTCGATGGCGCGGCCTCTGAGAAGCCCCATCTTGCGTTTGTCGGTGCGTTTCGTGTTGGGTAGGCAATGAAGCATACTAATCCGTGGGGCCGTGAGATAGTGCCCTTGTTCGAAGAGAGGCGGCACGGCTGGCAGTACCTCACTGCTATTTCGTCCTCTCGACTTACAACCAAGCCGATTCCTGGTGGTTACAGATATGAAGTTGCGCTAATGAATGGCGGCTACGCCCTCTTCGGAGTGAACATGGTGAGTGCTAATGTTCGTGATAAAACATCGCTATGCTTATCACAATCATATGACAAGGTTGATGGGGGAGAGCTCTTGATGGACACTCATGGTCAAGTGTGGAGGAATGGAATCATCACGGGAAACACTAAAAGGTCTGTGGTCTCTGGTGACCTGATCACAGTAGCCCTGGTTCCTCTCTCCGGCGAACCAAAGACAGTTTCGATCCAGTTCTTTGTGAACGGGGAACTCCAGTAAGTTGTTCCATCACAATTTCTACCCTATGACACTCTCACAGCAAGACTATCACTGCAGACACACTGAAAAAGTAATGGCAGGCCTCTCCAGTCCAGTGATAATCATGGCTCCTTGCGTATGGATCTCATGTGCCCAGGATCAACCCATCTCTTCAGAGAGAAGCAGCAGCATAGAACATGAACAGAATGGAAGAGTGGTTTCCCGCATTCACGGCATGCAAGAGGACAAGAGTGTCCAGCAGAATGCCCTTGCATGGCTCTGCATCGGCGGATCAAGTATTCTGAAGATCGCACTAACACAGTGGCGCGACGCAATCGATATCAACCACTCCTTCGACTTCTTCGGAGCGAAAACAGCCCTGCATCTCGCTGTCCTCTCCGGCAATTGCGACTCAGTACAGGCACTGCTTGCCCACCCTGAGGTAAAAGTGAAGTCGGACCTAGCTGGGAACACGCCGATTCACCTGGCAGCCATCTTCGGCAAGACCAAAGCTCTACAACTCTTATTGGAGAAGTGGCCAGACCATTGCCTCGTCGAACAGACCAACGGAAAGGGTTTCACTTCATTCGCACTTTCAGTTGCTAATGTTCATCTCGAATGCGCCTTGCTACTCTGTAGGGACAGCCCACCAGCACTCCACAACCTCAACCGCGCTAAGAAGATCGCCAAGAGCAAAGTATCGGAAGACCTAAGGAGCCAACGTCCTCTGTTCAACTTCCTTGGGGATCTTAAGAAAGCACTAACCACAGCAAAGTACATATTCATCCCTCTTCGTACATACATTTGCTAATGAGGTGCAGAGAGAGTGTGGTGGGTGAAGGACCAGCCGTAGTCCTGCTGTGCGAAAGGGCCTTCTTGGAAGACTTATTCTACCTCAATGCCTGCGGCAAACTGAACTCATTTCTCTTTGAGGAAACCGAGAAAGCTCGTTACAAAGTACTGATGAGTCAGGAAGAATGGGACAAGCTGAAAAGTCTTCGTCCGTCAACACCACGAATCACCCCAGCTTCACAAATCCCAAACTCTCCAGAGGGCGAAACGTCAACTGGTGTGGAGGAGACAGACAATGAACAGCACTTGAATATGGCGAGCAATTCCTCAGGCAATCTGGGTGACGATTCGTCCATTCGCCAGTGCGCACCCCTTCAAGGTGATGGTGACCATACCCTAATCCCTCCCCTTCCCCATAGGGAAACGCGAAGAACCGCGGAGAACTCCATAGGGCAACGTTCTGCCTACCCGAACACAGAAATCGGAACTGAGATCGCTAAGAACAAACACGCCGACGTTCACTTTGGTTGGTTTCAGGACAGGAAAGTTGTCATCAGGATCTACAAGAAGGAGTTGGCTGGACGAAAAGAACTCGCAGCGTTCCGGTACCCGTCTTCTCCATTCTTTTTGCAATGGTTGATCACCCATCAATCGTACAGGAAAATGCGGCCGCACGCCAACGTGGAGAAGGTGCTTCAATTCTTCGACGAACCACGACCTTGTCTTGTCACGGAATTCAATGAGGCTGGCAACCTCAAAGATCTCCTGGCTTCACATTCCTCCTCTCTAAGACCACAGCAAGTGTTGCGGCTCGCTCTGGGCATTGCTCAAGGTCTCAAGTTCCTTCATATGAATCATATCATCCACCTCAACCTCAATAGCGCCAATATTATGGTACTATGTCATAGATGTGTGAAGCACTTCGTTCACCTAACACATTCAATGGTGTGAAGCTGCGAAGAGCATGGCATGAGCTTGATCCTATCATCTCCGACTTCGATCATGCACTTCATCTTACGCCGAGCCATAACGGACAAGAGTTAGCCGCAACATCAGTAGGGAGGGATCTTACTGAATGTCGCCCTGCAGAAACATGGCCATGGATGGCACCTGAAATGATGAGCTCTACTACCTCTCTCGTGAGTGATAAAGTGGATATATACGCATTCGCCATCATCCTCTGGGAGATCATGTCCCGCAAGGTACAAAATCCACAGTGTTCTCCTTTCGAAGAACTTTGACTGTGCTGATCTGTGAGCAGGTTCCCTTCAGCAATCGTAGTCATACGGAGATATTGCGCATCGTGCGGGACGGAGATAGACCCCCTGTGACGAGAACCTTTGATCGTTCGCTTGTGAGCCTGATGAAGAAGTGCTGGCACCAGGAACCAGCTCAACGACCGACAGCAATACGGCTTGTGGAAGTGCTTAGCGATCCAACGTTGTCCGTGGCTGGTGTGGCACATTCCGTGAGCTGGTCGCAGGTACATCAGCATACTTCGTTATCATGCCGTCACATCTCATCTGAACAACCCACAGCAAGAGCATACTGCCAGTACGTCTCATGACCAAGCTGCTTCCAACGGCGATATCGAGTACAGCCTAGCCCTGATGCACTTGAAAGGGCTAGGAGTTGATAAGGACGAAGTGAAGGCGATAGAGTGGCTGCAGTTGGCTGCTTCACGTGGACACGTCTACGCGCAGGTGACTCTCGGCGACATGCTCATGGAGGGTCGAGGCGTCAAGCCAGATAGAGAGGAGGCCAAGCGGCTCTACATTCAGGCTTCGAAGGCGGGTCACATCGGAGCAGCGTACAACATCGGCTACATGTACCACACAGTGGACAAGGACGAAACGGAAGCGGCTAAGTGGTATCGCGTGGCAGCCGAGGGCGGACACGTCAAAGCACAGACCAATCTGGCCACCATGTACAAGGAGGGCAAAGGCTGTCTTGGCAAGAGCGACGAGGAGGCATTCCTGTGGTATCTCAAGGCGGCAGAGCAGGGAGATGCCATGGCTATGATCACCATCAGCGGCATGTACCTGGAAGGACGCGGGGTGGAGATGGACGAGCGCAAGGCCATGACATGGCTGGAGAAGGCGCACCAACAGGTCAAAGAAATAGTCGCAGCGAGCGAGCTCCAACCCCGTGGTTTCCTGCCTAAGGAATAGATCATTGCAGGCACGTTCTGCTCCACCTCGATGGTGTACCTCGCTCATCCACTCTGCTAGTGGCTATTGAAGTTCACATCAGCCCCTACCACATTTGTAGGGCGCATAGGGGCCACCACAGAAATTGGAGCAGTACTCCCACTGCACCACTGCACCACGTCCAAGGCCCAACACCACCAGCCGCATACCACAATGCCCTTGGCTCTGCAGTGTCATAGAGCAGTGCTGTGTTAGGCTGCAGTCACTCAGGCGTGAGGTACATCACATACCTGAAAAGCAGCATCCTGCCACATCATGATCTCTTCACTCTCAACAACACCGCCCACCATGTTGATCACTTCCTGTGCTTGTGGAACGTGCAGCTTGACTTCGCCCTTGTCCATCATGGCAAGTGATTCTCCTGCATGTGCACAGGTAAGCTAGTAAAGAGAATCACAGTGAAAGGGATCTCCGCGATTACAAACATACCCAAAGCTTCGCTAGAAGACAGAGGCACAAGCTTGGCTCCAATAGAAAGAGGATCTCCCAAGCTCCATGCGTCTCCATTTCTTTCTACCCATGATTCCCTGCCCTCTTGCCGAACAATAGGAGGAACAGAGATAATTGCTCCAGCAAGACTTGTGGCCACCATATTGGCTAGCCGCTCTCCTGTATCATCAAGGATCAGCATCGTAACGCCACAACAACGCATAGCTAGGTCGCGTACCCATTGTGATGAGGGCTGGAGCAACTGGAAACACTCTAATTGATGGGAATGCTGCCATGCCATACCCGCGCTTACGGGGCACGACTTTGGGATCCAACTGCTCCTGGAGATTACTGACAAGCTGACTCCTCAGTGGCTGGGCGTGCTCTTGCAATGCACTGGTGATGAGGTACGACACGATCTGGTCTGTGCTGTCGAGTTGCGGCTGCTGTTGATCGACGATTGGCGGCCTTAATGAGCGCATGTGGCTAACGAGCTTGTGAAGGAGCAGGTTGTCATCGATTCGGTGCACAAGGCCGTAGGTCCACGCGCACACCTCGCGCAACATCAATGCAGATCCTGCACATACACCCATCCATCACTTTCAAAGGTTTTTCCAATATATATATATCTCGAATCATTTCCTTTTCATAAATATGCACAAAAACCCAATAAAATACAAATAAAAGTATTATAAACACAAATAATAAATAAATAAAAAGGGAGAAGTACGGAAGTCAAGGAAGGTGAGCAACTCGCGCAGTGTCTCCACTGGCAGCCGCTCCAGACACGACCGTTCCTCGACCTCCTCCTCACCACACGCTGTGCCCTCGCGCCACAGGCGAAGCGCCTCGTCGGCCTTCTCGGCCACGGCGTGCCTCGTTGCCAAGGAAGACGCCCCCAGGCATGCAACGAGCTTCACTTCATGATCACGTGCTTCCTCATCGGCGTGCCCACTACTATCCGTTCTTCTTCTGGTGTTCTTGTTGCCCATCCTTGCTGTGTGCTGCTCGCTCTCTCTTTCCTGTGCTCTCAACTGTAAAAAGAGACAAATAAAGATACATAAATATATATACTTATTCAGCGAACATCATGTGAAGAATAGTTGTTTTGAGTGAATTAAGAACAAAAGTGGACAGGTTACTTTCTTCTTTGGGTAGTTGCTCATTGTTTAGTTGATGACTGAGCCTGTTTCGCTGACGTGGGCCAGATCAATACTGGGATCCTCCACATCTGATCAGCACATAGGAGTTGATCTTTGGGATTCCAAACGTGATCTGCATAATATAACATGGGGGCAAGATAACGAGCTGCTCCAGCGCATGCGTTGGGACGCTGGGGGCCAAGGTTCGTCTGGGGATTGCATTGTGTTTTTGCATTGTGTGAGATACACAAGTAGCGGCGCCACCGAGCGTTCTCGGACAGGATGTAAGGAGTGGAAAGCCCCCGATTGGGCGGAAGAGGTAAAGCAATAGTTCCATGAAAGAAGAACATGCTGCACAAGGGTAGTACGTCTGCTACGCCCTCTTGTATTAATAAAATAAATCTAAATAATCTTAAGATTGATATGAATCTTTTTATTCAATAGTTTTTATAATTCCTCGGACCAACGGGGTATTCTGGCACAGAGGAGCGCCGTAAAGATGAAGAAGAAGAAGAAGTACCATACCGTGACCGCTGCCCAAAGAGCGAACCTAGCAAGGTGAGGCCTCTGCATGCTGCTTCTTCCTCTTCTTTGTCTGCTTCTTCTTTGTCATCGTAGCCTTTTTTTTCTTCTTCGCCTTATCACTGATGTCGCCATGCGGTGGGTGGTATGTGGTGCACAGGACGGAACGTTTGTGAACAGTACATCGAAGGCGCCACCCCGCAATGCGGTCGTGTTTGCGCGGGATAGCTACGTGTTGCTGCCCGGCCTCCAAGAGAAGCTCACCGCCTCCGGCGCATCGATGTTGGAGTTGGACAACCAGTCTGCACCAACCATCAAGGGACTGTCCTTCTTCGGGCGCGTCAAGGCCGCACGGCTCTCGGTGAGGGTGATCAAGACAGGGTGTTCACTTGGAGATGGGTCGACTAACGCTGCGTACGACGGCGATCAACTGGAGTACCGGTGCCACAGCGTATTGCCTGACGTAATCGAGGTCAAGGTAGTTGACTCTTCATGATGCGCAGTATTGTCGGTTGATGTGTGAGTATTTATCTGTGTTCACAGATGCCATGTCTATCCGAGCACGAGGGCTATCTCTTCAATCTCATCTTTCAGCTTCACAACGGCGATCAAGATGTGTCGGTGTGGCAGGCCAATAGCCTTTGGGTGGTTGATGAAGCCGATTGTACGGCCTGGAGGTTCTTGATTCCTGTATCCTTCAGCCCGTTGACATGGTTTTCTTGTTGTTGTGGCTTTGTGCAGGCGCTCGGTTGGCGATTGCTGATGAAGTCGTCGCAAGCAAGCCCCTCTCATGGTGGGCAAGCGGCAAAGAGAAGGTGTTCGTTTGGATGGTGTACTGGTTTGTGCTGTTCGTGATCCTCCTGCTGTCCTACAAGAACAGAAAGAGTATTAACCTGTGGAAGAGAATGTTGGATGAAGCTACCGAATACCGCGAGACATGGCCCCTGCGCATTGATGAGCCTCAAGTATGTCATGCCCACTCGTCACTATCTTTCCCTCACTCATTTTGTTTCATCAAACCCACAGGAGGATCACTTCAGAATGCTGACCGTCAAGTTTTTCACCTACTTTCTCAATCAAGTGAAGATCCCTGATCGTCCTGCCATCCGAGAATCCGTACACCCTCACAGAGCCCAAGCCCATGAGGTTGACAACATATAACTCAAATCACAACGAATGTAGGAGGTGAACAAAATGGTGTATTGTCTCTTCTGTGGAGCACCAGGCGGACAGATTCATAACATTGAGAAGCATCGCCGATTCCGACGAGCCTACCCTCACATTCAGCATTACTTCATGCGCAATAACTTGACAAATGCTGTCTTCGGCCTACTAGCAAATCAGCCCCAAACTCAGCGTACCTATCCATTCTTTGCGCCAGAGGACTACCGCTCACTGTTGGGGCTCACAATTGTGTCTGTGCACCTGTCCAGTAAGATCCATGAAACCGTTAGAACGTATGATCAAGTATCATCTGCACTGCACTTTCTGTGGAGAAGCTTACAATGAAATTGAACACGATCCCACGTGCCACTACCAAGTGGAGCTCATCTTTAAAAGTATGGTAAGTTGAAGACATCTTGGTTGTCTCTCCGAAAGACTCCTCTTAGAGTTACCATATGAGTGCAGACGGGCACGCTTGAGGATGAGCAGGTGAACCAGATGTTCAATGGTGGCGTTCTCACAGAGCGCGAGCTGTGGAGTCGCTTTGACTGGTACGAGTTTTCAAGGTGGCACTTGAATGATCCTTTACACACGCCGCTTCCCTTCAACGGAGGCTCTTCGCCATCTGCCTCTTCCGACGAAGACGAAATGGAAGACGACCCTGACCAGAGCTCACCGTCACCGGTCTCCTCAGAGAGCAGCAGCGTTGCAACGTTGCCTCAAGCACCCATTACACCTCAAACAGAATACGATGAGGCGCTCAGCAGCATCAGCAGCACCAGCATCAGCATCCTCGCCAGCCTCAGTAGCCCATCCATCGAGTGCGAGATACCAACTGAGAGGTTTGATCAAGATGAGGAGTTTTCGTATCTTCTCAACAGAGGAAATCGACAGAAAGAGGCGATTCTTGCCCTTAGGCAAGAGTTGGAGCAAGTCTCGGAAGTCAGTTCGGTCACCGATATAAAACCCGTGATCAACATTCCTCCCCAGAGGTAAGGATGTTAACAGGCCTTCCCCAAGTTGGTCCTTCACTAACGCTGACGTCCACCCTATGCTAGAGGGCTCCGGGAACCACCATTAAAGCAGGTCAGCTTTATACAGAGGCAGATACCCGATCTGAGCTACCCGGACACTACAATTGAGAAGCAATTAGCCCCACCATCAGGCGAAGCGACTGTGTATGTCGGACGGTACAAGAACGTCAAGGCAGCCATCAAGATATACAACAACTCAAAGTCAGATGGGCGAAACGAGCTGGCGACATTCCTGTACCTCATCTCTGAACTACAGAAGGGGAACGGGCATGCCTAACTCAGATCTCCTGTACAGGAAGTTGCGACCACATCCGCACGTGGTGCAGGTGTTGCAGTTTTTCCAAGAGCCTCAGCCATGCCTCGTGAGTGTCTTCGCGAAGGAGGGCAACCTGAGATCCTTTTTGGCCACTAGGGGAATGTTCACCCTACAGCAAGTTTTGCGACTCGCGCTGGGTATTGCTCGCGGAATCGAGCATCTTCATCGGAATGGAATCATCCACCGCGACCTCAAGAGCGCCAATATCTTGGTACTAGACCCGTAGTCCGTCCTTCATCCAAACGTTGGTTTGCTCGCTCATTCACTTCCTTGAATCAAGCTGAGACGTGACAAGCGCACTGGAGAGCTGGATCCGATCGTGGCCGACTTCGGTTTGGTCATCCACGCCAAGGGGCCCGACGTTAGTGCTGGACGTGCAGGCACATGGCCGTGGATGGCACCTGAAGTGATGAGCTCCATGTCAGCTCTTGTTAGTGACAAAGTGGATATCTACGCATTTGCTGTCATCCTGTGGGAGATCTTGTCTCGCAAGGCACGGAAACCCGAGGCCTTGAATGATAAGCTGAAATGCTGACACTATGTGGCATTATGTGAGCAGGTACCCTTCAGTGGAGTCGCTTACGAGGAGATAGCACACATTGTATGTAAGCTTGGAGAGCGCCCACGAGTGGACGAACAGTGGGATCCATCGCTTGTGGCTGTGATGCATCAGTGCTGGCAACAGGAACCTGCGAAACGACCAGCAGCAAGAGAGCTTATTACAATGCTTAGCGATCCTACTGTCACAGTGGCATGTGTATCTAGGGAAGTACGCATGAGCTGGTGTCCTCAGGTGCATCAATACCCAAGATGTCTACAAGCTAAGTGAGCACAACTAACTATGGATGGCCCAGGTAGCCGAAGATATATCCACGATGGAAGCTGCCGAGCAAGGGGATGCTGAGGCACAGTACAGACTGGCCATGATGTGCAAGGATGGACTTGGTGTGGATCAGGACGATCGCAAGGCAGTGCAATGGCTCCTGTCGGCGGCTTCTCTTGGACACACTGGAGCACAAGTGAGCCTGGGCAACATGCTCAAGCAAGGACGAGGAGTAGAGCAGAGCGACGAGAAAGCCTTCCAGCTGGTCCATCAGGCCGCTCACGCAGGCCACGTCGGCGCAGCCTACAACATCGGGATGATGTACGAGAGAGGCCACGGTGTGGAGAGAAACGACACAGAAGCGGTCAAGTGGTATCGCGTGGCAGCCGAGGCCAAGCACGCTAAAGCGCAGGTCAATCTGGCCACCATGTACGAGGTAGGTCGCGGCGTGGAACGAAGCGACAGTGAAGCCGCTAAATGGTATCGCGAGGCAGCGCTCCAAGGGCATCTTGTAGCGCAGTTCAGTTTGAGCCGCATGTTCGAGGAGGGACGTGGACTGCCACAGAATCAGGAAGAAGCGTCTGCCTGGCAGGAGAAGGCCTTCGAGCAAGTGATGCGCGCTGTCGTCCAGAACCGAGAGAGGGCTGTCAATGAACTTTCCTGATGTATACGGATTACTGGCTCCCTCTAGCTTCACAGCTTTGGGGGTGATGACATATTAGGCCTCTTCATACTGCTTCTCCATGTATGTGACTTATCAAATGCCAGCAGGGGTCTGGCTCAGTCTGGCTCAGTATCTTCTTTATTCAGGAACGATATCTCTTGTACAGCACGATTCTCGCTCGGTGGATGACCACTGATGAACTCACAATCCGATTCCCATGTCTTCGTTTTCTTCCCTGGCCCCTTGTGGAGGAACTGCTGTGCAAGTACAGAGGGATGAGCTACTGTACAGCATCACAACCCTCACTGTACTACACTCAATAGTAATGAGTACACGTAGTGCCGGTGTTTCACACGGCAAGGAATTCCTATAGGGTAATTGAGCAATTATCGAGGTATCTTACCATAAGTGTCAAAATGTTGGCAGATCGTGGGCTCTGCAACATACAGGCTGCTCTGTTGCGACATGCCCACAGCTGTCGTTCGTGCTGTTGAATCCCCCAAAGGGCGAAAGTGGCAGGAAAGTGAAGGGAAAGTACCCATCGCCAGCGACCGAACGCTAATGCACTACAGCGACCAACCCGCTGCATTTCGTTCTCAAACTCGCCACGACAGTCAATTTGGTGTGGTCGTCGGAGCTCGTCCCAACCGACCAATAAAAGAACAGGTCATATTAAACCCAGTGAAATTTCTCGCAAATCGGCATACGCAAAGCCGTCCCAGTGCGGAGTCGGCTGTGACCAGGCCAAACGACACCAACAAAAGCGGCCTTTCGGTCCTTCCATCAGTACTGATTCCTCATCATCACACAACCCTCGTCCCGTAAAAACAAGGAGTATCTCCTTTCCCCCTCTCTTTGTACCTTGCTCTTTCCCTTCCCTCCCTACCTTCCGCCTTCAAGTAGTTAAGGACGAGCAACACCTTCATCACAAAACGAGAAGGGCCTACTGCCATTGAAGCAGCAACGCCATGTCTGGCTTCAATGAGTACCTTCAGGGCGCCATCGGAGCGGCCCTGGGCACGCTCTTGATTCTCTTCGGCCTGCCCTACCTCTCCTCCATCCCACGAGTGGGCAAGAATACGCCCAAGAGGCAGGCCCTCATCACACTCTTCCACTACGGCCAGTTCTTCCTGTCCTGCACACTCCTCGGGTACCTTGTCCCTCTTGTCCTCTCGCACACGTGTGTATCGGTGCGTGGGCTTACCGGTGACACGTGTGCGCAGGGCCATGATTGCCATCAGGGTGGTCATCTACGAGGAGGGTACCAACTACAACACGGCCTACATTGCCGCCGCCATCCCTGCGGGAGCTGTCATCGCGTTGTGCGGCCTGCTTATGTTCAGGCTCCTCCTTATTGTGTACGGACTGTACGTTGGTTGTCTCATCGGTCTTATCATTGAGGCCGGCCTCAACAACCTCTTCGACACCCAGGATGAACATGCCTGTACGTTCCCTCACATTCTTCGAATTGCTTGAAATCCCACCGAAACCAATCACCTTGGCTGCACGCATGCCGAACATTCCTGCACAAATTCCTCACTGTGTGCATGATTACACAGGGGGCAAGCTCATCACTCTCCTCTGCGGTCTCCTGGTTGCGGGTCTCACCATCATCAACAAACCGTACGTTGTGTCCTTCTCCCCAAAATATGGTCAGCATTGCTACTACTCCGAGCTCATTGTGCGGTGAAAAAACAGGAATGGCAAGTTCGCGAGGTTGGTGTTCGCCATCGCGGGTTCGGCGTTCTTGGCCATGACCCCCGGCTGCTGGAGCGCTCTGCCGCAGGACATGAGGCGCAAGGCGCTGATTCCGTGGGTCAAGTTCATCCCGGAGACAGCCAAGTGCGAATGCAGCGAGCTGGCCACGCCTGACGAGCAGAAGGACGTCTACATCTT
>CDEZ01023795.1:1172-14304 GCA_000826365.1 Acanthamoeba royreba
GGGCCTTCTTGACAGAGCAGTTAGGGAGTTCCCAGAAACCAAAGTCAGGTGTCCTTTCCTTTCCCTCTTCTTCTTTTTTTCTCTGGGAGGCCCACCCTCTCATCATGTTTTTCTCTTGATCATAGACTGGTCTGTGCAATGTTTCGAGATAAGGATGTGCTCTCATGCATGAAGCTCATCGTCTCAACGGTGGCATCTGACCGCATTCATTTCGTTCAAGTAAGTCTGCCTTTTTCTCTCTTCGTTGCTAATCCGACCCATCTTGGCCCTCTTGCAGTCAAATCACTTCCGATCAGTACCAGCTGACAAACTCCAAGAGATGTATGCTTCAATCAGTGGCACTCCTCCGCTCCACTCCTCTAGCACAGGTAAGCGTCTGCACCTCTCGCCTCTGCTTTTCTTTCCCTAACTTCTCCCTCCTTTCGCAGACGTACACAGCACTCTCACTCTAGCCACCCAGCTTGCTGCGCAGAGCGATACTTCGGAGCTGGTGCTCGTATGTGGGGACGGCTACATCATGCCCTACGCCCGCGCCTTCGTAGGCATTCTGGAACCGAGGTAAGCCACCACTGCTGCTTCGTTATTGTTTCTCCCTAACCTTCTCTTCCACAAGGGATGACCTCATCTTACATGGCCCACACGACTTAGTGTAGTACTCACGTTGTTTGGACGAGATGCCTACCCTGATAACGACATGCTGCAATGATTCAATCCAGATAAGTTGACACGACTGCCTCCTGCAGAGTTGGGGATGGTGCGCAGGTTTGTCCGTGCAAAGCTGAGCTGTGTGATCGGTGGTTGTGCTGAAGTACGGCGTGTTCTTGCCATGAAATGCTTACTGAGCAGAGGATAAGAGAGACTGAAGTCGAGCAGGGAGTTCCGCGCTGTGCGGCAACAGGGCCGTGCGGACGGACTCCTGGGTGTCAGCGTGACTGAGCAGGGCAATAACCACATGCGCAGACTCCTTTTGCTGGGCCCAATGGCTCAAACGGTCCTCCACTCCTGACAGCAGTTTCGCACTGAAACCTGGAACTGTCTTGCGTATGAGCCACAAGCCAGGCGCAGTCACGAAGTAAAGGGTAGGATACCAAGCTTAATTAGTCGCTTGAAGAAGCGGCTGGCCACGAAGTCGTTGAGGAGGTCGTTGTCCTCTCCGCTAGCTTCCTTCACGATAGCATCGACCAATTTCTCCTTCTCTTCATCTGTACAATTGATCGTTGTGAGCTTTGCTGCACATCACAGGCACTGAGGAATTCGAATACACTACCGGGAAGATGAAGGGCCAACTCAAGAACCACAAAGTTGCCGAACTGGGAAGTGATGAGGGAACGCAGTATGCTGGGTTCTGTGGCATCCTCGCTAGTACTGAGCAGCACCGGCATAAGCTCTGGTACGAGGCCATCTAATAGTTCCTTCCGTCGTGCTTCAGGTTCCTTTTTACTAAGGAGTGTGTCAGTAAGACTGCACGAATTAGGAGTTCGCCTGATGAACATACCTGACAGGAACGGCTGGTGTAGAAGGATTGCTGCTGGGGAAGGTGGCAGGCTGGAGGTGTTTGATGGTGTCCTATCCTCGTAGAGATGTTAGGACGGCACACATAATCTCTACCTAAAGGCTTCGTACCTGCGGGAAGTACCGAGTGCTGCAAGGGGTAAGCAGATGGAGGAAGACCAACCTGCCAGTTCGGCTGGAAAGGACCTGAAGCAGTTCTTCCTTGTTCCGCATCAGTTCCTGTATGGAGCACAGTGAGCTGACTTGTGTAATTTCTTTTGCTGTAAAAGAGATTAGCGCCCGTACGCCGTAGAGAGCTTTTCGGACGAGCACTGTGTCGTCTGTGACATCGATGAGACGCAGAAGCACTAAGTGACCGTACTCTTCCAGTGCGATCTTGACAACAAACGTCTTAAATGACTGCATGAAGTGGAAGCGATCAATATTGTTTAGCATTGTAGCAAGCGGATGCAGGGGAATACCTTGATTATAGCCTTACGGTCCTTGGGCGAGCCATAGGTTACACACCAGGCGCCAATCTGAGCTCCCTCCTTTGTGTGCAAGATATGGACTACGTGATCGCGCAAGGTCTGAGCCATATCTTTGATCTCTGAGGGCGACATGTATGTAATGTAGTCCAAGAGGATATGATGCACTATAGAGTGAGATAGCAGGCCCTGGAAACCAAGTACAGGAAAGTTAGCAGGTGTACGACATGAGCTGGCAATGCGCAGACATACCTTCTCCAGGACTGCACGCACCACCACTCCGACGTCGCGAACAACTGGCACTCTCAGCTCAGGGTTCTCTTGGAAGAGCTGCAAGGAGGCAATCAAAAGAGTTAGACCTGCTATCCTGAAGAAACTATCGCGAGACTACCTACCTCATCAAGAGGACGGCCGGCATGGAACAACGCATACTGAGGCCCGTAGAACTCGGCCAAGAGTGCTCGGCGCTGTTATAAAGGATGTTGATGAGTAAGGCTGAAGAGGCATGCAGCCAGAAATGTCTAGGTATATTCACCTGTGGGCCATTCGCAACAGTAGTGTAGGCGAATTCAAGAACCGGGGCGGCATCGCGATGCCTCACGAGCTTGCGCACTTTACCGTGAAACTCCTTGAGGATCTTCTCCCTCATCTCGGAACTACCATACCGCAGCATCGTGACCACCAGGTGCTTGGCGTACGGACTCTTTGCCAGTGCAACAATCTTGCCTGTAGCGTACATTGTGAACGCACGCAATCAGCAACACTGTCCCATCAGAGAGCCCAAGGTACACCGGCCTTGTGCGTACCTGAGAGCTCGTGCATCACTTCCATACGTTGCTCGGCGTTTCCATACTTCATCAGACTTTGCAACACGCGCGATCCGTCGTGCTTGCATATGATCTGCGCACATCAAGATCAAGATTTGTTGTTTGATCAGCATAAACTTAATAAAAACACGAAGGAGAATTGAAAATGCAGTGTTCGCGCCCCGAACTGGGCTCGATCGCTGATGAAGATGAAGGTAAAATGTACAGAAAATTAAGTGATCGGAAAAAATTGAGATGAAGATGAAAATGAAGATGAACGTGAAGATTATTATACCTCAAGCATTCGGCCGCGGCAAAGTTGGAGAAGGGCTGTACAGCGCTCCTGGCGTTCGTCTTTGGTGAGGTCCTTCCGGCGGACTTCCTCCCACAGGCGCTTGGTCTCGAGGAGGAGTTCGCCGCCCTTCTTCTTGCTCTGCCGCTCCTGCTTCCTCTTCTTGTGCTTCAAGCTTGGCCGCACATTCCCGCCGGATGACTTTTCATTTTGATTTCCCTTCGCACCCGATTTCCCTCCGTTGGTTTCCTCCCTCCGCCTCTTCTTGCCGGTCGTCCCTGTAGTCGACATGAGAGTCCTTCGTGTGTGTGTGTGTATAAGGGGCGAGATGAATTTGGAAGATGACCAAGGATCAAGGATGATGAACAGAAACGCTCCGAAAAAGAAAATTAGGAAAATTAATTTCCTTTTATTTATTTGTTTGGTTATTGGGTGAATGGGTGCAAAGTTGTTGTTGGAGTACCAACTGCACCAAAAGTGACTAGCCGACCTTTGGTGTGGGTACTTGTGCCTTATGATCTCCAACAGTTGTAAAGCCGCGGTTTACTTCTTTATGTGAATGTGCGGGAAGGGATCACAGCTGCAGCTTCTTGTCCCATTGTCTGTACAGAAATCTACACTGGCCTGCAAGTTTGTCTTTGCCGTAACCTAAGCTGGTGTGGTGTACTCTTCGGCCTCTCAATGGGATGAACCCATCCCGGGATCCTCCAAATTGAAGTAGCTGAACACGTCGTCGTTCGACTGATCTTTTCGATCTGCATCGTGAGGTGGAGATGTTAGCAAGAGAACACTGATCTGTGAAGTGAGTAATTCTCCGTACCAAGCCCAGGAGGGAACAGACTATCAACGACATCCTGCGAACTGCCGGAAGCGTGCCAAGCGGTCCCACCCGTTGGAAGAGCGGCAGGAGGAACAGTGAACTCATCCAAAATTTCGGTCACCGATCCATCGTCGTTGGCGAGTGTGGCGACAAACTGTTCCGGAACCGGGACGCTTGTAGGGATCTGAACTATCCCTCCCTTGTGATGGGCATCGTCGGCCGTCTTTTGACAAAGCGACTCAATGTGGGCTGGTTCGCACATGTTGAAGTCGCTGAAGAAGTCGAAGTCGTTCATGGTTCCTCGAACTTGCTGCTCCATCAGTTCCTGCGACAGCGATGGCTGCTGATGCGGGAGCTGAACCTCGCCACGGACTTCGAGAGGATGGTGACCGACGTATCCGGTCTCATGGGATGGCAATATAGCAGGAAGGCTTGCAGACGCGAGGTGCACTCCGTCCTGGTAGGAAGGAACCATCCCATGATGGGTCTCGAGGTCAAGAACATGGGTCTGAGGGGCGTAGCCGTGTTGAGCTGTGTAGCCCTGGTGGGCCACAAACTCATACGAATGTCGCTGGCGTTCAAGCCGTTCCGCTTCTCGTTGCCTCTCCAGCCTTTCGAGGTGCTGTTGTCGCAGCTCTTGAAGTCGCTTGTTGGTTTGTTCGATGTGATACTGCCGCTGGAGTATTTGCTGCGGAGTCATCGTGGTGTGCTGATAGACGGGCGGTGAAGAAAGAGATCGAGGTCGGGCCTCTCCAGTCATCGATCCGTAGTTGGAAGGAGACGCCGCATCTGACATGGGACCCGTGCCCGAAGAATAAGGCTGGAGCTCCGAGTTGCTCATCGGGGCGATGGCAGGTTCGTACGGACTGGGTGTCGATTGATCACCGATTGATGACGGTATCGTGTCGCTCGACGAATCGCTGCTATTTTCCGGAATGAGAGAGCCACTGGAGTATTCAAATCCGTTGAACGATCCGTTCAGTGCATCCTGCGCACCAAACGGCTGAACCGGCGCTGGAGCGAGTGTTCCGCTTTCATCGCCTGAGTCATCCTCTTCGTCAGAACTTTCGTAGGCTGAACGCCGACGCCGCTTACGCTCCGATCGGGACTTCTTACGCCTCCTTTGACCCGTTTGTTCAACCGAGCTCTGGGCAAGCATGGAAAGGAAGGACTGAATGCTCTTTCTTTGTCCGAGATTCCCTTCGGCGAGCGCTCGTCCCAGAGTGGGTACGGCAGTGAGTGGGGTGTAGGTATGGGTCAACGGACAAGAAGTTCGCCTCTCTCCCAATCCAGCAGGCCTGCATCACGTATCACATGTGATCCCGTGGTTAGTTCGCTTCGACGGGCCGGCACTTGTTGTTGGGCGAAGAGACGCGCTCCAAACCAAAGAGAGTGTCGACAAATAATAATCGATTATTAACAAAATTGGAATTTCGATCGCATCTCCCAATGAACAAAATGCGGAGCTAACGGAAAGAAAAACTAAAGAAATTACTGCCTGTCTTTCCGTTCCAACGGAACGGCAAAAATAATAAAAAATAAAGAAAAAACAAATCCAAAAGAACGGGATTGATATGATTTTAAACAAGGGGTGGGGGCTGTACAGGCTATTGCGACGCGTAGCATTCGAATCGAGGTCGCTCAAGCCCGTCTGGGCTGGCTGCTCGTTGGCCGCTTCAGAATCCGGCGATGAAGATGAGACCTCTCCGGCGGTCGGTTTGTGCTCGCCCAGCGAGATGGACTGGCGTCGTGCGTTGGAGGGGCGGCGTAACACGTACTCAGCGCGCAGGCCCTCCCCCACGAAGCCGCCGGCAAAGGCGATGGGCGAGGGCGCCGCCATAGGCACCGATGACAGGGACGCCCGTCGTTGGTGGTTGTGGGCGGCGGCGGTCGCCGGTACTTGGCCACCATGATGGTGCTGTGGCGGTAGTGGGTGTGGTTGTGGTTGTTGTTGTAGAGGCGGGTAGAAGGCGGCTGCGTCAGTCGTCGAGTAGGGCGCGTCGTCGCTTCCGCAGGAGGAAGAAGAGGAGGAAGGCGGAGAGCCGGCCGGAAGGTAGGGCGGGAGCATGTTATGGTGGTGGTGGTGTACAGGAGGAGGAGGAGGTTGGGTGTGGGGCAGTTGTTTGGGCTGATGGTGCTGCAGGTACTGCTGCTGTTGCTGCTGGAGCTGGTAGGCCTCCAGGCTATCGGCGTAGGACATGGAGTAGGACCGGGTACGGTGGTAGCCTCCGCCGTGCTGGGGTTGTTGTTGTTGCTGCTGCTGCATCCATTCACCCATGGATGGAGGAGAAGAGCCGAAGGGAGGAGAGGAGGGAGGAAGAGAGGACAAGCGGTCGAGTCTGAGATTCTGAAGAGGACGATGGCTCGAGCAACGAAGAAGGGACACACTGGTCTCCGGGAGAATGAGCTTGGTGTTCACACAAGTGGCCACTTAGCGCGAGACAAAGAAAAGACGCGAACGGAACCAGCTGTTTTGTGTGTGAGAGAGGACGACCGAAGAGAAGAGGTAGAGAGGAAGGGCAGAGCGGGGTGTGGCGGGTCTTACACGGGGAAAGAGCGAAAAAGAGAGGAGAGGCTCGTCACTGCGATGGACAATGGGAGGGCGAACGCTCTCGCAAACGGCACGGTGGGAGCCGTCAGACGATGTTTATGGGGATGAACAACTCTCTGTGACTTTTCGTAGCCGGAAGGAGCGCTCGGGGCCTGCAAAGCGACCTCGCACTGGATCCCGTCCTCGTGACCCATCCGTCTTGCGTAAGGCCATGATCATCAGGCAGTGACGGTTGCCTCTCATTCTGGAAGGTACAGCCCCCAGTGGGCAGCAAAGGCGCGTTTGCCCGTGCACTACCCAGAAAACTGGCGCCTACTGGCCAGCGGGAGTTCCCGCGTGTTACGTGACACCTGATTGGATATCTCGGACTTTTAGGCGTGCGATTCTGTAGAACGGATGGGACTGGCTTCCGCGGATCGATCCGCGGATCTCCCAATCATGTTGAAGTTGCCCAGCCACTCCTTGAACGGTGGTCCTCCTCGGTCCAATCTTTGAAAGGAACGTCGGTGCCAATCCTCGTCCACTCGTAACTCTTGCGCTTTGATGAGCCAGCCCGTCCAAGTGTTCAACCAGGTTCGCTCACGGAGGTACGCGCATATGTGACAACCTACTGCCTACTTGACGCACACGTCGGCTATTCAGATCAAGGCCGCGTAATAGTCACTATCGAGACAGCAGCAACAAGCAGCGGATTTCTATTACCCGTGAGCAGCAAAAGAGTACAACTGGGCCGCGGATGAAGTTCTCTCGTCCGTGAACAAGATGCAACAAGCGCGTTCCACAAGCGCTGTTGGTCTTGGTGTCGGCCGCAGATTCAAGTTCTCCGAAGCTTGTTCGAAGGAGGCGCGCCTTCACTTCCGCCCATCCAGGGTCTTCGCGAAAGCTCTACATCGTTCTCGTCGCCAGGACCGGCGCTCTGCTGGTCCTTCTGTGTATCGCTCTCCGAGGCAATGCTGTCGCCACGGCTAGGAATTCTGTCCATAGATGGATATCGAGGGCCTGTGGAAGAAGACGAGATCAGCAAACGAGTGGATTGAGAAGCGGATGTACGCAGTAACCTGAATAAGCCTCAGATTGAGACGACCTAGGGATATTGTCGAGTCCCAGCAGCTGCGCCAAGTTGCCCCTCTGAGTGGTGATGTAGAGCATAGTCAGGTCGGTGAACAGCACGGTTGAAATTGCACCTTTACCTTACGATTAAGGGACTCCAACTGGGGAGGCGACGTTTCTCCTTCATTTGCCATTTTCGCCTCTACATTAAAGTCCAGCGCCAACTGGGCAAGGCGTCGAAAGTGGCTGGCCTCCAGCATCGTCAAATTGTCCATCTGTATGTGCCTGAAGCATGAACAAGAGCGAAACAGAAAGCATAGTATCAAAGGGTGTACCCTGAACGCTAGCGTATTGACAAGATCCGCGCCCTCAACTCCTGCTCTTCTCTTTTCCGTACGAACGCTCCACAGTAGGTCTACAAGGCTCAACACTTGCTGTGATAAAGGCCGATCCGTGCTGAAGTTATGCGCCGTGAGGTTTCGGGTCACAAGCAACTGAAAGCCTGAGAACAATAAGACGGATTCGTACTTCTGGCAGCTGCGGAGGAACAACTGCGTCAACTCCATGTAGTGCTCTGGTACCGGACAAAACTCGTCCGGACTGTTCTTTTCGGCCTCCAGCAGCGCGCTCAGTGCCTCTGTCCACCACACCACATAAAATTGTTACTGCTATTTTGAAAACTTGGAATAAAATGCTCGCAAGATTTTTGATTTTTTATAACCCTTAGGATTCCGTACGAGGATTGCGTAGCCAGGCAGGAGCGATGGTACGGCCCCAATCCTTCTCCTCCATCTGGAGGGCCAACCATACAGGCACCTGAACGGTCTTACCCGCGATGAATGGTCCCAAGTAGCCCTGTTTACGCGTGCATGAATTGGAACCAATCAGCACATGTATACGTGGAAAATCGTGTCAGGAGGTGGGTGGTACAGAGAGGGTGGGGATGGCGGGTGCATCTACTACAGGAATGAATTCGACCAAATGCTCGGCGGCAAAGAATTCCACCTGTGCAGGGGAGAGACCTGCGTAGTGCCGCTTCTCCATTTCTTTTATTGCGAGTGATTGATTTATGTGACGCGAAACGCGTTTTCCCGCCAAAACGACTTACGCTAAAAACAATTTACGAAAACGGGAAAAATTTGGGCGCACATTCCCCAGCGAGAAAGGTAGAATAGGGTAGGTTCCTCTTCCTTGGCTTGGAACCATCAGCGAGAATTGCTTGTACAGCTGTCCCGTTGTCATCTTCGTATCTCCATTGGCGCGCTGGCAGCTGACGAAGTAGCCTACAAGGAAGGCTGGTAGGACAGAGGTCATATATCCCATGTGTGGGTAACCAAAAAGTTTATTTGGTATGTACACCACAGCCGCACAGTTGAAACTCTCTGCACGGCTATTGTGAGCAAAACCTTGTTACTTGTTCCAGTTGAGGTAGCTGATGTCACCGAGACGCCTGGTACGGAAAACAAGTGGTCAGTTTGGATCACTACACTGCATTAATGGGAGTAGCGTAGAGAGGAATACCTAGGCCTGATGCAGTGAATCAAGCCGAAGAGGAGGCCAAGGATGACGCACAGACCTCCAACGACGATGTATGCAATGCCTAAATGTTCAAGCACGTGAGCCGAGCGCAACACGTTCCGTGGCGAGTGGGACAGGAAAGGTACCAAGGAAGGGGTTCTTGCCTCCGAGCCAGCTCACCGTTGACAAAACAACGTACTTCTTACCGTCGAATTGGTAGGTTGGGTAGTCTAAAATACGAAAACGAATTTAACAAAGAGCTGGTGACGAAGAAAGTGGTGGGATCCGTACTGTTCTCAATCTCAACGCGGTAGCTACCGGGCTGCAGATCAGTCTTAATGATGCGGTAGAGCTTCTTGAATGTAGGCAGGCCTGCCGTGCGCATCCACACAATGAAGTCCTCGTCCTGGAAGTCAGAGATAACTCTGTACGCGAGGAACAAAAGAGTAAGCAGATGACGCGCAGCACGGCCAACACACCGGGGGATGTACCGAATGCCAGGGGCATCGGAACCGGGGTTTTTGAACTTGTGGTCCACATCTGAACTCCAAGCGATACCCTTCTTCTTGAGCGGTACCAGCTGGTCATTGGGATACGACAGAGTGAAAGAATCTGCAGAATCACCCCCAACGGATCAGACAGGGTGTCTCTTCGCTATCGTAACCAACCTCACGCACCGTTGAAGAAACTCTTGGCGATGAGGCCACAAGGCAGGAAAAAGTTATCCTTGTTCGAAGAATCACCAAGCGATTTCACCGGGTCACAATCCTGTCGATTGGCGATTAGCGTTACGTAGAATAACAGCAAACAGCAACTCGACGAGCATACGCACCGAGATATCGGACCAACTCGTCACTTTGTTGCCGCGCAGCTGCTGATCATTTCGGGATTTCACGTAACGTCGATGGTTCTGATAGTAGTTGGTGAGCTTGTAGTAGAAGTAGACCGGCTGTTCCATCTTCTCCGTCACCACGAGAGTGACATTGCACCGCTGGCCGAGCTGGCAGACGCTATCGTATCGCGTTTCCACTTCCACCACCTACAACCATTTTCCGTTAGTTTATCATACATGAAAATCATTGAAATAATAATAATAATAAATAATAACTCTCGACGTACGTTGTTGGAGGAGATGAGCATCACAACGCCGACGGGTATGAACACGATGCCCACGACAAGGAAGGTGATGATAACGGGAATAGGCGTGAGGATTGGCTGACAGGACCTCAAGCGTTGTTGCTTGAAGGCCGTATCTGCTCGCCCCCTCCCCTGTTAGCAAAAATCTACCACCTTAAATCTATTTTTATTTACTTTTCATTAATCTGGATGATGACCAAAAAATCAAAAAGTTTAATGAAAAATCCAATTAGTCCTTTCTTTGATTTATAAGATTATTTAATTCAAAAATGAGAAACGTACTGGCGGGTCTCTTGGATTTGTGTTTCTTGGGGGCATTTAATTCGTCGTGCTTCTTACAACAAAATATTCTCCTCAACGTCGCCGACATGATGTCGAATCTTTTCGAGCAAGAACACGATGGACCTGAGCCTCGCCGACACGAGGGTGATGGTGGAGTTGGTGGTGGTGGTGATGGTGGTGTTCCCGGTTCGTGGCCGCCTTCCTGTCCTGCGCCCTACACGGCCAAGAATTTTCTTCTTATATCCGCGACGAAGATGAGGAGGAGAGAGAAGATGAGCACGTTGTGGTGTCTGGTGATGGAGATGGGGCGATGCAGAAGATGGGGGACACCAGAGGGCGAGAGAGAGAAGTCTGTCGTGTCGTCCACCACCGCAGCAGGAAGTACCCGAACCCGGTGTTTCTCGACAGAAATTTCGCAGACCCCCACGCTGCTCTACCATGGACCTCATTTTTTTTAATTAATAAAAAATGACGCATCTTCCTTTTGTGAAAAGAAACAGTGACTGATATGTTACTTGATGTTTCCAATAACCTCAAGTGTAGAGGTTACGTCAGCTTTTTTTTTGATGTTTTGCACAAGGGGACCCTTTTGTTTTGAACAATATTGTTTTTTCTTCAATCTCTGTGAAAAACAGCAAAAAAACAAACAAGGAAATGCGAGAGAAATGCAAGAGAAATATGAAATGCATTATTTATTCATTTTATTGAAATAAATCAAGATGGAGGGGGGAGGGGAGAAAGGAGGCTCTCCTCCTCCTCCCGAGCGTACGGCGCCTCTCGACGACAAGGGAGAGGAGGAGGAGAGGTGGGGCCAACTGCAGGACAGCCTGAAGAGGGCGGAGCAGAAGAACGCGCTACTCGAACGCAATCAGAAAATGCTGCAGGAGAAGATGGCCAACATAGACGACCTCATCACCAAATTCGACGCTCTCAACCGGCAGCTCAAGCACAAGTCCCAACGCCTCTCCCAGAGCCTTCACGACAACAAGCAGCTCCACCTCCAAGGTCAGTCGCATAGCCTATTTTTATATTTTAGAGCGCTACAAATATTTTCTACATTAATTACCATTTATGGATAATTCATCAAATCAATTAAAAATTAATGAATAAAAATAACATGAAAATTCACTATTCAAGTTTATGGTTATCTTCCTATTTTTATTGATGAATGTAATTCGTGGTGCAGTGGCGTCACTCAACAATTCGCTAGCGGTGAGAGCGGCTGAGCTGGATGCCACGAAAACGGTGCCTTTGGCTCTTGTGTTTCTGTTCTGTCGTTGTTGATCTGATCTCCATCATCGAGGCGAGCTGAGTAGCTGAATGTCTATGTTCTGCCGTGATATGGCGGATCCAGGCATTGGGCGAAACATTGCAGGCTTATGAAAAGCTCAAGAGCAAGAGACAGTCGCAGAAGGCCTTGGTCAAGCAGCTCAAGGCCGAGGTCGAAGGCCGTGCCAGCTGGGTCGATGAGCAGCGCAGCATGCATAAGGAGATTAAGCGCCTGCGCAAGGAGCTTAGCTACGAGGTATGCCCACCCTTTTACTTGAGCGAGGATCCCAACATCTAGTGTTTCCCTGAGACTCACCCATACAATTACAGAAAAGCAAATCCATAGCACGAACCAAGGAAGCAGTGGATCTTTCGCTCGAACTCCGCAAGCAAACGAATGAAGCCATCGAGATGCGGGAAGAGCTGACCAAGAACAAGTTGCTACTGGAACAGCTTAGAGCCATCCTCAGTGGAGAAGAGATGGAGAGAGTATATACTGCCGCAGTGCAAGCTACCGAGCGAAAATTGGAGGAAGAGAAACGTCAGCGCGAAGAACAGATCCGCGAAGAGACGGACCGTCGTAGACGTCGAGAATTGTGGGAAAACCCTGAGATGGAACACGTCACAGAGCTCGATCACGAAAATTTGAACGATCAGACGAGCAGTAGTGGAACTACTGGCGAGGTAGTAACGGAGGCTCGTGAAGACAAGGAGAGCAAGTCGAATGGCGAAGAAGCTGAAGAAGAGGACCTCGAAAAATTAATCAGCTCTGACATTGAACGGATAATCGGAGACGGGGATGGTACCAAATCCACATCGAAGGCCGACACGTTAGCAACTTCGCCAGCAAAGGGAAGCAGGCCAACAGAAGAAACCTCATCGCGCAGGAGCCAACCTAAAAAGAATTCAGCGCTTCGAGGAAGCGCCAATCCAGCCCGTGGGCGCGGACGTGGACGCGGCAGAGCAGCTTCCCTGCCAACTGGCTCGACCGCGGGCGGTACGCCTGATATTGCTGTTCCGTCAGCACAAGTGAGAAGAGGCAAACGCGGCCGTGGACGAGGAGTTACTAAGGACTCAACCGTACCCCGGGACGAAGCTATTCAGACAGCCTTCGCAGAAGATGGCGATGCTGTTGAGAACAGCGGTAATACGGTACAAACTGAAGAGTTCGCCAGCTTCCTCGAAACGGCTGTTGAGATGGTAGCAGAAATGGTTGAAAACACGTCTCTCCCGGCGACTCCTATAACTCCCCTCCCATCAACTCCTGCTTCCGTCAGCATACCTCCGTCACCGCTTCCATCCTGTCCATCTACGCCCATTCGTTATACGCCATTGCTGCCTCCTTCTCCCGTGCGCCACTCTGCACTTTCCTCGCTTCCGAAAGCTACTCCAAATGTCTCTTCGCCTCTGAGGCCGTCACGAAGTGCA
>CDEZ01023797.1:0-18398 GCA_000826365.1 Acanthamoeba royreba
CCAGTCTGCGTTGCGTTGGTCTAGACCAGATGAAGTGGCTATGAGTGGGTTTGAACCGCCACGCGACTACAAGCGTTAGGGAGATGCGTGACCTAATCAGGCGAAAAAGGGCGTAAATTTCGAGACAAACCAGATGTGCTTGTTGTGTCCACGGGCCAGGCCCCTGCCTACACAGTGGTGGTTCGGGCATGTCGGTATCTCCAAGTCAAGCCTACAGACAGCGGTGGCGGTCTTTTAGGGCTTGACAGAAGCGAGCGAAAACATGCGTGCATTCCTTGGAAGAGGTGGCCTTCGTTCGCACCCTGTAAGTCACCTCCCCAGGGAGAACGAAGGAGTGCACACCTTGGCCAGTCACACGAGGAAACCTACTCGACTCACACCCAAGACATCACACATCCCATCCACTCCTGCGTGGCAGAAGAAGCACCAGCTATACGAGTAGTGCTCCAGGAGTACAACGATTCTAACTCTCCGCCCAACTCTACAACAGCTACGCCGCGCAAAGAACGAAAGAGACGAGGCATCCCACAAAGAACGAAAAACGAAGGAAGCAGCATGACCTCCACCACCCTGGCAATCGACCGCATGGAGGAGGAGGACCTCGTGCAAGACGGTACCTCCGCCGCCACCAGCCTCAAGTCCTCCACAAGCACCTCGACGACGCCTGCCGCGTCCTCGTCCGAGCCTGCGGGGGACCTTGCTACACAACACACAAGCCCGCGTAGGTCGTCATTGGCGAACGCCACGAGTAGCAGCGACGAAGAGGAAGAAGAGGAGCTCGACCAGGATCACACCGACCCACGAAGGATGCAGGCGGAAGAACCAGACAGTCGAGGAGAGGTGCGCCCTACACGCGACCACAGGGCACGAAGCGCGGACGACGAGAAGGGGAACAGAAGGACGGGCGATGGGGAGGTAGGAGACGAGAGGCGGACAGAGGAGGAAGAGGACAGAGAGGAAGATGATGAAGGGGAGTCCTACATGAACGCCGACCTGAACCCGTACAGGGATGGTGCGCTGATGGGGATGGTGCAGCGGGTGAAGCCGTACCACGAGAGGTACGTGGGACAGATCAGGCGTGGGCGATGGGAAGGTCACGGACGCCTGGTGTACAGCCTGGACGACCCGCGTGGACGGATCGACTACGACGGCGAGTTCAAGGCGGGCAGGCGCCACGGCCGAGGCAAGCTCCGCTGGCGCAACGGGTGCGTGTACAAGGGCGCCTGGAAGGACGACATGATGCAAGGCACAGGCACCATGAAGTGGCCCACTGGTACGGGCGTGATCGGCATTCATATGTCGCGTAGAGAGACACTGACATACGATTGTTCTCAATGACACAGGACAAGTGTACAAAGGAGGATGGGAGAACAATCAAATGCATGGGGAAGGTGTGATGACGTGGCAGAACCCGCAAGTCAAGTACGTAGGATCATGGCACAACGGCAAGCGATTTGGTAAAGGCAAGATCACCTTTGCCGACGACGATGAAGCTGAGCGGGTGTACTATGAAGGTGAGCTGCTCTTCCTGTGATGGATTGTTTGATCGATAGCTGACTGAATCTCTCTTTCTGGTGCAATGCAGGGAGCTGGCAGAACGATAGAAAGGAGGGATGGGGAGAAATGGTGTGGAAGTCAGGTTCCATGTACAAAGGAGAGTGGAAGGCAGGTTTGAGAGACGGCTTCGGTGTCCACACGTTCCACAATAACGACAAGTACGCTTCAGCGTCTGGCGCTTTCGTAGCACTTGGTTTCTGATCGCCCCATTGAACAGATACCTCGGTAATTGGTCGAAGGACAAGAGAACCGGCAAGGGAGAGCTTCAATTTGCTAACGGAGACAAGTTCGAAGGCGAATGGGTAGACGACAAAAAGCACGGTAAGGGTGTATACACCTTCGCTCACGGAAGAATCCGACATGAGACATGGAATCAGGGCTGTCGTATAGAAGACCCCAAGCAAAAGTGCGTCCTCTTTCTTCTTCATTGAACTTGGACATATTCTCAGACAAATCCTGGTTCTGTAGACATATGGTCCAGTCCTTGCTAGTGTTGTGCGTTGAGTATGTGGGGAGTCATCCCGAGCTGCTTCTGGCGGAGCGAAGAGTACGTAACTGCAACAACCACATTATCATCGCGACTCTGCTCACTCACCGCTCCTTCAGTCTGCTGGTGGTAAGCGAAGCTCTAGCGTGACTGGAGTGGGACAGATGATGATGGATATCATCACCATGCACCACGCAAACGCCAAGGAGAAGACGGACTCGATGGACTGGACTCCAACTTTCCTGTTGGCCGTGCAATCAGCAGATTCAACCCAGAACTCATCGGCAGACTCAAATGTTTCCCTTCGGGATTCGGAGAGAGGCGTGGGCAACACAAAGCCACGACGCAGAAGGAGCCGCACTCGCACCGCAGCAGTTCTCGCTGAGTCGGAGGTCACCCCTGGACCCGTACTGCCTAACGAGATGATGGTACTCGTGGAAGCCTACATGCAACGTATCGCGCAGAGAAAGCGCGTGGAGCAGGAGTCTCTCAACCAGAAGAAGGATCGCGAGCGGGGAAGCAGAAGGCGGATCGCCAGCTGCCTCCTACAGTAAGCGGTCGACAAATATGTAAATACGTGGAATAATTATGCGATGCATACTTCAGATATTTCCCTGCGTCCCTTCTGGAGTTTAGGCGTGGTCTGTGCGACGAAGCGGTACAATACACATCTGTGGCCCGACCTGGACTGGAAGCAGCTCCCCGAGTTCGCACTCGTGCACGTGACAGTGTGGACTATACTACCAAACCTTGATCTATGCGGTTGCCTCACTCCTTTCGCCGGGATACGCGGGCCTCGAAGTGGTAGGAGGTGTGATACAGGGGATCACATTCAATACACGACCGCCGTGTGGGGACGCTGCCTATACTACATCACCTATACGCCGTAGTCCTTCCCGGAGCTCCAGCCCCGCATGCACACAATAAAAGGGTCAGATCACCTTTGCTTCCATTCTTCAACTCACTCTACACCTATTACCCTAACAACTTCACCAAGCAGCAATGGCCTTCGCCCTCCGTACCGCTCTCTTCGCTCTCCTCTGTGTCCTCCTCGCGTTCGCCTTCGTGGCACGCGTCTCGGCCGAGGACAGTGCCGAAGTGGTCGGCGCTCAGTGTGAGTGTCCCTGCGAATGTACCGACAACTCAAGCGGTGGCGGCTCCTCTTTCGTCGTGACCTGGTACGGCGGCACCAGCGCCTGGTGGATGGCCGTGACGATCCCCGGCTCCACCTCGGTCAAGATCGACTGCGGTAACGGCCAGGGCTACATGCCTATGACGCCCGGCTGGGTGCCCAACATGTGGACCTTCTCCTCGTCCAACGGTCAGGCCTGCAAGTCGACCGTCTCCTTCATCGTGAACGGCGGAGCGGCCCAGTCCGTCCAGGCTCCCTTCTAAGCTGCTTTGCTCTACCAACCATCAAGCGAGAAGGCCCGTAGAAGTGTTCTACCGCACATGCCTCTCCTCAACCTGTAGCTTACTGTATACAATCTGTGCCATAAGTATAAACAACATAGCCACCRCCCCTTGCGCTGCTGTACCATCATCCACCATCTTGCTCTTCATGTGGGACCCATCTACCGCGTGTACTGTTGGTTCAAGTCAAGCTCTGTCGTTTGTTCATTTCGGAAGATTGAGAGGCGTTCCAGCAGATCACTCATCAGCGCGCTTCTTCTTGGTTCCTGTGGCAGCAGCACTGGGCGCGGCAGCGCTTGGTTCCTCATTACTGGCGGGTCCGTCGGCAGTGGTTCCTTCTCCCCGTTTTCGCTTGAGACCCTTCATCTTGCGAGTCTGCATCTGGGCGAGGTCCTGCTTCTCCTTGTGCACGTTGATAACAGTACCCAGGATGTTCTGCTTCACGTTCTTGACCTTCTTGATCTTGGTCTCCTTCGGCTGTCGGAGAGCCTCCTTCATGAGGTCGTGTGCGGCTAGTCGGGTGCGCCTGATGGTCAGATCCATGGACGGTCCAATTTGCTCCAGCTCTACTCGCGGCAACTGAAGAACGGAAGGTCAGCAAGCACCTCTAGTGGAGGTAATGAAGAGGAGCTTGTACGTTCATGCCAGACTTCTTGAGCTTGATCGAGTAGTGCCGGAAGTAGATCTTACCCTCGAGCGCCGTGCAAACAAACACGTGATCCAGGCCCATCAGACTGATCTGGTCAACGACTTCACCTCGATAGAAATGTGGCATAGGTTAAGGAAATCACAAGATGCAATAGGGCTGATGCCGATGGCAAAGGATGGGATAAGTAAAGGTGGAAAGGATATCAATCAGAAGATTGGCAAACGTCTTGTACTCCTCCTTTTGATCAAACTCAGGTCCGCGAAACACGAACGCAGGCTTGAAGCCCACGGTGAACGAGAGATTCCCCTGCGCGACACAAACAGGTAACAACGGATGATGAGTTTCATGATGGAACGTTCCAGCCACGATCAACGAACGGGGCATTAGCATTCTCACCTCAAACTCTTGGATTGCCTTGAAGTTCTCCACTCCAAGCTCGATGAGGTCGAGCAGGTGGTGGTCGAAGAAGCGGCCTAGGACGAGGTTGTTGGGTCGCTTCTTCTGGTGGGAACCGTAGGCCAAAAGGCTGCAGTCGTTCTTGCTGGAGAAGAACTCGATCGAGCTCTGATCCTCGAATGGCCGCACCGTGTTGCGCTTGTGGAATTTGATCGCGCTGGGCTTCTTCAACGTGTACTGCACACAGAAAACAAACCATTAAAATCTTTCAACTCTGCTTGTTTATAAAAACCAATATTTGATGTACAATTAAACATGAATAGCATATTGATTTATCCCGAACAAGGTAAATTTGATTCATTTGGAAATTTAAATTTATGATTAAATTCTCAATAATTGTTCCGGAGGAGGCATTGAAGTACCAGATCGGCGAGCACGGCGTTGATAGTTTCGCTGGTCTTTGGCCCTCGCAGAATCATCGCTGATTTGACGTTTTCATGTACTTTGGGTTCTCTTTTCAACAGCGCCCTTTCGATGCGCTTGTTCTTGGGGCGCCTTCCATTGATGAGTTTGGTGGACATTGTGTGGAGGTGGTGATGGAGATGCTGATCCTTCTAAATTTTAGGCCTACCGGAGCAGGTCACCTTGAAAACGAATTTGATATAGAATAGCGGAGAAAGAAGATGGAAAAATTGCATGTCAACTCCGTTCTAATGATTTTGAAACGATTTCAGAAAGACACATACCTTACATTCATTCCGTTCCGCGACAACGGAGCTTCGCGGTGCCGAGTTCGTGGAGACCGTACCTCCAGCGTATGAGCGTGAGCCGACGGCACGCGAGAACAGAGCGTACAACTACGACCTGGAGCACCCGTTTGCCCAGGGTGCGTTCCGCAAGGTGGCCAAGGGCGTGTACGAACGAGGAGAACGAGCAGGCGAACCATGTGTTGCCAAGTTCAAGACGGGCCAGGTCTGCGAGGAGGACTACTTCAGTCATGACGTGGATGCCATCGAGAAGGCGATTGATCTCGTCACGGCGTGGAACGACAGGCGATTCATCAACAAGAAGATCATGGTCAACAGGGCAACAGTGTGGACAGGCAGCGGCGGCTACCTGAAGGGAAAGAAGATGTTGGTGGAGCCCTTCATCTACAACTGGGAGAAGTTCAACTCCAACACGGGCTGGTACAACGACGATACGAAGTGGGGAGAGGTCATGCAAGCGCTGAGCCATTTCACCTATCACGTGTCCAGCGGCCAGTTCGTCCTGTGCGACCTTCAAGGTGGAATCTACAACAACGCCGCAGTGATCAGCGATCCCGTGGTGCATTCCCGCACGCGTAGGTTCGGCGTAACCGATCTCGGCCCGGAGGGCATCAGCACATTCTTCAACATGCACCAGTGCCACAGCTACTGTATCGCTCGTCGTGGACTCAGCCGAGGGACACCTATTCTTACTTCTCCCCTCGCGAGGGAACATCGATGATGAACCTCCCTACCCGCCATTCCAGGCCTGCTCTGTCCTACCCCATTTAATATGCTTTCAGCCACATTTCAAAAAAAATGAGACGCGTTTCGGAAACTTTCGAAAAAAGAATAATGAAAACGTTGTTGTTTTCGTTCTTTATTGTTCCTGCATCTGGCCAAGTCTGAAGGAAGGTAAAGATGAAGACCTCGGCAGTACTGGTGGTGGCCCTGCTGGCACTCGTCGCCATCTGCGCCGTCGATGCTGGGCGTAGCCGCAATGCGGAGCGTGACGCCTTCGTCTCTCGCCTCATGGCCTCGCTCACGCTCAAGGAGAAGGTCGGCCAAATGACTCAGGTATGATCTCCTTCCTACCGTTCCCTCAAAAACCACATCTTAAATTCCAAAATTCCGTTTACTCAATCTCACTTCATCGCTAATCTTGTACAACGGACATAATTTGCCTCCGTTAACCTTTTTGTTCGTCGTTCCCTAAAGATCTGCTCGTGTGCCCCGGAGAAAGAGTATCACTAAAAATATTCTTGTCTTGTGAAGCTTGATGTCGGAATGATACAAGAACGTGACGCGAACGGCAACATGCTGGCGTCGCTCAACAAGACTGCCCTCATCGAGGGCATCCGTAAGTACGGAGTTGGCTCTTACCTCAACACGTACAATCCCCACATGTCTCTAGAATTTTTCAACGACAAACCACTAACCCGAGTTTGCGGTTCACGTGGGGCATTTCAGGCCGTTTTCTGGATCCACGCCGGTGATGAACCGTTTCAACCAGAGTCTCATAGCGTGGAACGTCACTCAGTGGATTGAGTTTGTCAACTCGATCCAGGAGATCGCCCTTCAATACGGCAATTCGTCGGTTCCGATCATCTACGGCCTTGATTCCGTGCACGGTATCGCAAGCCTGAGTGACGCTTCATTAGTCCATAAGACTCATCTATTCGAGAAATGTATTCAGGTGCCAACTACATCAAGAGCGCCGTAATGTTTCCTCACAACATCGCCATGGCGGCTACATTCAATCCTCACCTGGTCTATCTCGGCGCCAAGGTCACTGCTAAGGATACAAGGTACCATAACCATTGCTTGCTTTCTTGTAGTTAACAATGAATTGAGCATCCCTGCGACAGAACTGCGGGCATTCCCTGGGCCTTCACCCCAGTGCTTGGCCTTGGTGTGCAGCCTCTATGGCCTCGTTTCTACGAAACAGTACGCTATTCACATCATTGAAACGCGATGGACCTCAGTATTTACAAGTTATTCTCAGTTCGGAGAGGATCCGTATCTCATTTCTACGTATGCACGTGCTTCTGTTGAGGGCTACATGGGCAAGACCTTTACTACCGTACGCCGCCTTCGAATAAAAGGCCACTTCAAAGAGGAAATGAGGTCTAAGGTAAACTGCGCAGAATGAACTGAACACGGTGCAGTGGTGCGACAAGCGCGCCCAAGAGGAGGAAAAGGAACAAAGCACTGATGCTTCGGGCTACTCCACCACTGTTTCCGTCTCACTGAAGCACTATCTGGGATATCCTGATCCTATCTCCGGCAAGGACAGAACGGAAGCCTGGGTATTGCGATGTAAACGTTTCTTTCAAGTGACTTGCGCTAACTGTCTTTGTAGATTCCGGACAGAATGCTGCTTCAGTACTTTGCTCCTTCGTTCATCACGGCCGTGCAGGCTGGCGCACAGAATGTAATGATTAACAGGTGGGTAGCTCAATGAGTATCAAAAAACCTCGCCAATCTAACAGTTTCATGCCAAACAGTGGCTCGATCAACGGCATTCCGGTTCATTCTTCCTATCAGTACCTTACTCATTACCTTAAGAACAATTGGGGGTTCTCTGGCTTTGCCGTGACCGACTGGAACGACATTGAGAAGCTGGTTTATTGGCATCACATCGCTGCTGATAACAAGGAAGTATGTCTTCCATCCATCTGCTTCTGCTCTAGAATAGTACATCTTTGCTCACGTCTGCTTTTTCGGCTAGGCTATTCGCATGGCTCTCGAAGCCGGCGTAGATATGAGCATGGTCCCATCTGTAAGTAGTATCACATTCTTCGATCCGTGACATGCAGGATGCTGATGGGTGAGTTTGCTTGTAAGGATTACTCATTCTCGGAGGATTTGTATTCCCTGGCCCAAGAGGATGGCAACATCAGGAACATCATTGACAAATCCGTTGAGCGTATTCTCAAGATCAAGTATGATCTGGGTCTCTTCGCCAATCCTTACGCTTCCAACCTGTCTAACCCCAACATCGCCACGGTACCCAGCGAGAGCGATTCTTTGATGATCGCCATATTGAGCATACATATGATAGGTTGGTAGCGAGAATGATCGCGCCATTTCTGCTAACGCCGTGCGAGAGTCCATCACGCTCCTCAAGAATGCCAACAATAGCCTTCCGCTGACTTCTTCGGTACTTCCTTTCAGTACAATCTCTCCTCTCGGCCACTGCCTCATACTCTTAGCCTTAATCAGGGTCATAATATTCTCGTTGTCGGGCCTGCTGGCGATTCGCTTCCCAATCAGTGCGGCGGTTGGTCGATCCATTGGCAGGTGCGTGCTTTTCCATACTTCCCTAACATTGTGTCTGACACGTGTTCGTGGTGGAACGGGTACTCAAGGGATCCGTTAGCCCTAGTGAGTTCGATCCTTACCCTGGAACATCTACGATCGTGCAAGGCATTGCGTCGCTGATTGATAAGTCTTCATCGAGTGTGAAGTACATTCGTATGTTTTACCAGTCTGAGGCAAGGGAATAGGCCTTAAAAATAACTAACTGATATCGCAGAAACTTGCGACTTCGATACTTGTAATCGCGAGCAGCTGGAGCTAGTCAAGTCCTATATCGCTAACTGGGTACGTACCATTTCGATTGAACACTTCTGTTTTTTTAAAGCCCATGCTGAGCCACCTATGACCAACAGGCGGACGTGGTCGTGATGGCAGTTGGCGAGGCTCCCGAGGCAGAGGTGGTCGGTGACATCAATGACCTCACCATCTCACCTTCGCAGATTACGCTTCTCAACACCGTCCATGAGGTACCTAAAACCTCTTGAGCTCCCACTTGCGCAAACACTCAACCTATGTCTCTTTCTGCTGTGTAGGCCGCAGCCACTAAAGGCCAGAAAGTGACTACCGTTCTTGTCCTTGTTGAAGCTCGCCCTCGTATCATTCCTCAGGAAATCATTGATGCTTCTTCGGCTGTGATCAACACTTACCTTCCCGGACCTTGTACGTTTCTCTTGATCTGTGGCATGGTGTAGCAGTCCTGAGATCTATGCGTGGCCTCAGATGCTGGTGTTCCGCTGGCCGAGGTGCTCTTCGGAAAGACAAACCCGTCTGGAAAGCTTCCATTCACGTATCCTCGCACCACTGGTGACATTCACGTTCCATACTGGCATTGGTACTCGGACACCACAAGCCCGCTCTTCCCCTTCGGTCATGGTCTTAGCTACACGAGTATGCGCTTCATTGCTCCTGTTTAGTGCAAGATTGTATCTGAACTCACATCAAACTTCAGCGTTCGCTTATGACAACCTCAAGCTTTCGGCCTCGGTCCTTTCTCCTGGTCAACCTCTCACAGTCTCCGTGCGTGTGACCAACAAGGGTAAGGTGGCAGGAAAGGAAGTCATTCACCTCTACCTCAGCGACATCTACGCCACCGTGGCTCCTTCTGTCAAGGTTCTAGTTTCGTGACAACACGCATTCTCTCCTCTTTCTAACCTTTGGTATCACACAGCTGCTGAAGAGATACACGAAGACCAGCGTTCTGGCTCCTGGACAGACCTACCTGGCCTCGTTTACTCTGACCACCCAAGACTTGGCCTTCTATGACCGCCAGCAGCGCTTCGTCGCCGAAGCCGGCCAGTTCACTGTGCAGGTACGACTTGACAGGCTTTTCCTCGATGAGTTTGTCTTTAACAAACCTTACCCCTCCTAGGTGGGATCCCTCCGTGCCTCGTTCAACCTCACGTCTACGACCGTCTTGTGTCCTTCCATTTAAGCACCGAAACGGCACTCTTTCCTGTTTTGATCAAACACGAACGGTATTTGCAAAGAATGTGAGGTATTTGGCGCCAAAACAATGGATTCCTCGATAAGGAAAGACCAGAGACAGTGAGCAGTGATTGGTGCCACATGTTCTCATTATAATGARAAACGCGGTTGCAACACTTTCATACACTATGATCATACCAGGAACCCGGTACTATGGAGCGGGCGGTGCCAAGCAGGAAGCTTGCAGCATTTGGCTCTACACCGTGGCGGTATTCTGCTGTCCGCTCTTGGCCACTACACACGCGTACACACGCTCTACAGGAAGGACAACAAGGAAGGACTCGTGGACAGAAGAGGAAGAGCCATGTCCACTTCTGCTACAAGTCTCGTACCTGCCCGAAGAAGAAGCCAACCCCGCGCCTTCTTTTTCTTCTTCTTCCTCATGACGTGCTGCTACTCGTGCCGGTCGGCGAGGGCCGCGGCCAGTGGAAGCCAGACGGTGGCCAACAACAACCAAGCCCAGGTATGGGCCGAGGAGCACTTGCGCCTGGTGCTCCACTCTACCGACTTCCTGTCACCTCCTCTGGTACTTCACCTCCATTACTACTTGTCCCTTTGAACGACAAGTGTAGGATGTACTAACAGGTCTCACTTGCTGTTGTTGATGATGGTGATGGTGATGCTGGTGACGATGATGATGGTGTGGCGGTGGGGATGGTGATGAAGGTGGCAAGGGCGCTGGCCGTGGTGGCGACATGTATGTGGGACGCTGTGGCGCCGTACACAGACACTTGGATGCCGAGCATGGGTACTGACTCAGGGCTGCCACGTCGGCCGGCCGTGGAGAGGACCGACGTGAACCGCGATATGGTACCTCCTCGCACTCCATGATTCTCCTCTCCGTCGTGTTGATGGTCTCCCTCGCTTCGCATCCTTCGTCATCAGGCGCTCTCTCATGCGGCTTACCTCGCGCTCAAGTGGATCTATGGAACTGCGAAGTCTCAGCAATTCGCCAATACCACACGGCTGTTCCTATCATTGGGTTATAACCCCGAGGATGCTGCGATTAACGACACGAACACTCCTCAAGGTCCGTTCGCATTAGCCTAGAATTCGACAATAGACATGAGGACTGACAGATCTCTCTTTGTTGAGGAATATAGGAGTTGGTGTGGCTGCGTGCGAGCGAGTTCTGGCGTACCGCGAAGAAGACGGGAGCAACCAAGCTAAAGGCTACTCTGACGATACACTGTACTCACCAGTGAATGACGCGCAAGCGCATGTGGGAGTGACCAATTGCTCGGTAACAACCCCTCTCTCGTTGAAAGGTTCTCCCTACATACCCCTGAGCCAGGGCTTCAGGAACTTCGCAATATCGGTCATTGGCAACCACTACGTATCCCATTGAGTGATGGAACAACCAAAGTGCAGAAATGGGCCACCCCACACATGCTGAAGGTGAAGCCGTTTGCGCTCACAGGTCTTCCTTCTCTGTTAAATACGTAAGTGAGAAGATACTTAAGTACCTTGTGATCACAGGCCCCTTCGAGTTTGCCCCTATTCGGCCTCCTCTCTTCGGATCCAGCTCGGAGGGGCAGTTCGTTAGTGAGCTTCGCCAAGTCACTGATTTGTCAGGCAAGCTTGACGATAGAATGCGCGCAATTGCAGTCTTCTGGGCCTTAGGCCCTAATACCGTCACTCCACCTGGCATATGGTACCCTGATCTACAGTGCAAACAGCCACGCTTCTTGTTGATCCTCCTACAGGTATGAGTTCAGCAGAGAACTCTCCATCAGGCGCGGTCTGTCTCTTGAGGATACCGTGGCCCTGCTCTTTGTGCAAGCAAATGCTGTATTCGACGCAGGTAACGTTCCATCTTGTAGAGGCGCCCTTTTGTGCATCGAACTCAAACGTTGACGTGGCAATAAAGGGGTAGCGGTATGGGCGTACAAGAGGCTTTACGACACCGCACGACCAGTTTCAGCTATTCAGTGTCTCTTTGGAGACACGGAAATCCAGTAAGAAACTTACACTGAGAATTGTAAAGCTCAAACCACTAACTTGGGAGTAAAGAGCATGGCAAGGGCCTTATCAAGGCGTGGGCACCATCTTGGCAGCACGGTGGAAACCGTACCAGGAGCCCAACTTCGTAACGCCAGCCTTTGGCGAATTCCCATCTGGTCATTCAGGTAATCACACGTCGTACAGCATATTGAGCTATCGTAGAAGTATTCACCATCCTCTGCACAGGGTTCAGCGCAGCGTCCGCAGAAGTGCTGATGCGATTCTTCGGAAGTGATGAATTCGGAAAAACTGTTGTCTTCGCCGAGGGTGAGTCCCCTGTAGAACCAAAGATCATCGACCCGACCGCAAAAGGTTACATTGCGGGAGTTACTGATGTTCCCAACTCTGGCTACAACTCTACAGGGTACAATCTCTCTTCACACCAATGTCGTCACTGACTTCATTCTCAGATATGCGCCGGCTACCAACATCACACTGTCGTGGGCTACATTTACGGAAGCTGCAGCTGAGGTACGGAAGCTTCGTTAGGCGTCAGCTTCTGAACTGTGTTAATTCATGTGCCAGGCGGGACTGTCACGAATTTACGGGGGCATCCACATTAACTCATCGAACGTGGCAGCATTAGCTCTCGGTAGACAAGTGGGCGAGGCTGTCTTCCGTCGGTATACAAGCCTGCGGGGCGGTACGACCAGCGAGAGCGCCGCTGGCAGCCTGCTTCCTGCCCCTCTCACCTGGATGTACCAGTTACTGCTTTTCATCAAGCGCGCTTGAGGTAAAGCAGGACATCGGACTGCTTTGAATTCCTCTGTCTTTGCTCCTGCTTGGCATGTGCGACGAACGAAAAGAAAGAAGGTAGGTGCTGTGCTTCCTGGCTGCAGTCGGAGTTGTGCGGTCCCTGCGGTATAGGTCTGGGTAGCATCCGGAGAAGGAGCTGTACCGACAACGTCGAGGATGGGGGACAAGAGGAACGGTGGCCCTCTGGCCTCTGCGTCGCTCGAGACGCCCACGGGCCTTCGCTTTCCCTCCATTGAGGCCTCGCGACCCGCGGCCGCGCCAGTACTCGAAGAATACTACGGTACATGCTTGCATCTTTTGTGTTCCTCCCTGTTCACAACAGATTAGTCGCTTATTATTTCTTATTTAAAGATCATTTCACGGTTCAATATTATTATAATGACACTGTATTTTTCTTTGTCGTTTTCGTTCTTTTTGTTACCTCGCAAATTTGTGGCTGATTTAGTGAGCGCATGACACTGCAGGTTTCATGTACATTGGGGAAATGTTGAAGGAGTGGCGCTCGATCGACCCTGACGCCACGCTCGAGAAGCTGCTAGATGAGGCCAGCACCGAGCACCTGTTGTGGGAGGCAGAGCGAGCCAACAAGGAGCTGGTGATGTTGTACGTATCTGCCGTTGTTGGAACACACGGCCAACCATGTACTGATTGCCGTGCACGACAGTTTGAATCAGGATGCGATTGTCGACAAGATACTGCAGTACGCCTTCGGTGTCAACACCAGCGCTTGCAGCTCGCCAAAGAAGCAGCGCACACCCCCAACAATCGATATGTATGTGTTATGCTCGTGGACATACACCTCGACCAGGATCGATTGCTCACCATGACTTTATACGGCAGAGAGGAGGCGAAATGCTTTTGCCAGGAACTACTGTCTATAGAAGTGAAGCAAGGCGGCGTGTTTGACGATAGCGGACAAACAAGGTACCCATATAGTTCCCCCCTCCAAGTTGATACCAAGATGCATTAATATCACCTCTGGTGAGCAGGATTATTCATCATCTCTTTGCCTATTTTTTCACAATGGAGACGGATGAAGGCAAGCCGCGTTTTCGGGATCCTCCTGCTGAGGCAGGGACGCTCCTTCAAGTACTGGCCTACCGTCCTCAATCCAGAGAGAAGGTACATCAGAGACTCAGAATCATTTATTTTGACAACAGACCGATAAGTATTATACATGACTAACTTCCTCAAACATTCAAGGCTCTATCATATCTGGTCGATACCCCAGCTGAGCTGTTTGTGGATTTTTTCTTGCTTCATCTCGACAACGTCATCGTTTCAGACCTGCTCACTACGCTCGTCAGTCTTATCAGCGAGGCTCCGCCGTCTGCCTGGCTTCCAACTGGCGGACCGCGAGTACTTCAAGTCTCCCTCACTGAGTTTGATGTCAGTTTGAGAGCTGTCCTGTCATTTAACGAGGTAAGTGAGGAACCTCCTTTTCGATGGCGATCCATCGCCTAAACACGTGCTATTGCAGTGGTTGATCACTGGCGGATTGATTGATCGATTAATAAGAATCATCATCAACATTGATGAACATGAGGATAAGAACCAACGCTGTCGACGCGAAATAATCGAGAAGGTACCATACTCCATAGCCAGGAGTTGTCGGATCTACCAACCTCTAATTCAATTGAACCAGGCATTTGATTTGCTTGGCCAGGTTGTGATGATCGCTCGCACGCATCTAACAAATGGAATACTCCCGCCGCCTCTATTCTATTCTTTTATGGCTGAAGAAAGGATCAAGCCGTTCCTTTCTGCGATTCTACAACATAAGGTACATTTAAACATGCCCACCTGTGGAAGGTAGCTTACGCGTATCGGCACCGTACTGTTGGTCAGAATGACTGCGTGGTTTACGAAGGACTAGGCCTTCTGTCTTCCCTGCTCGTGTGTGATCGCATCCGAGACGGCGAGAGAAGGAAAAGGGAGGAAGCGAAAAAGGAGAACACCGAAGAAGTTAGCGATCAGAAAGACAGCGATAACACTCATGCAAATCCTGAAAAGGAAGCTGAACAGCTAGCCTTGTCGGCAAAACTCCAAGCAATCAAGAGAGCTGAAACGGACCTAAAGGGTAAAAGTAAGGACGATGACGACGAATCCAAACACAAGAACAAAGCGGACTCATCTTACCTACTCGAATCTCGATTCAACGCAATGCTCATCGAGATCCTTCAAGAACTACTTCCCTCTTTTCTGCGGCGGCTGAGTCGTAGTCAAGATGATGTTAAAGAGTCTTCATCCCCCGCTCGGAGCGAGATGGAAAGAGAGATAGAAGCAAAAGAAGCCGAAAGCGATGCTATGATCCGGCTTCGTGAAGCCGAGAAAAATGGAGGACAACTGAACAGCGAGAATGCATCCCGTACTAAAGCAGTAAGAACTGAGAGCGTAAGAAAGCCTCTGTTTGGCCTTATGCGGATGAAGATTATGGAGCTCATGCGCTCGTTAGTGCTACACTTCTCCGTGCCATCGATGGATGATGAGCGGACAAAGGCCTTCTTCGGCTTGATGAGTAAGGTCAATTTTGCAACCTTGGCCGTGGTACTAGAGCACATTCGTAGTGATGATGCACATCCCACTGAACAATTGCCTCATTTAGGAACTGCTTATTGAGAATCCACGAATGGATATTCTACACACTGTAATCATTCAGACGCTCAAGCCCATCATTATCAAGGATAAGACCAGATTCTTCCTTAACGAGGTACAGCTGTGGATAGTGTCAGCCAAGTTAATGGACTTACACGTGCACAGGTCATCAAGGATGGGCTGTTCGTTAAAAAGATCATCCACATACTGCCTCTTTGTGGCCTTGCTGGGTACGCGCCTTCCGCTAGGATAGCTTTGATAAAATTGAAAAGTTGACTTCTTTGATCATCTTCGCTATCAGGCCATCCTCTCCTGAGGCTCCCCTTGCGGACTTGCGACCACCCATCAAAGAAATTGTAAACTGTCTCACACGTACCTCAGTCACCGATTCCGAGCTCACAACGCAACTCAACGGTACTTTCATCCTGTTCTCTCCCTCGCTATTTCTTCTAGTTAACCTCTTTCCACATGTAGAGCAAGGGTGGTGGGATCAGACTGCCCTGGTAACAGCCAGCACCTCGTGACAAGGAGCCGCCTAGCCCTTAACCCATCCATATGGCATCTGGATAGTGGCTTGGCCGCGTGAGTATGAATACTAGTTCAAACCAATCCTCTAGAGTCCACTTTTTCTCTCTGCAGTCTAAGACTTGTGCGCTGGTGTACCCCCGTGCGGAAAGGAAGGGCAGCTCACCGAGGAAATACCAGCCCAGTTCAAGGTAACGAATATGTTGTTTGGCAGCTTCTTTTGTTCGAGTTGTCTTTCTCACCGTACTTATACGTCCGTAGATGGACGAAATAGGATGAAATAGGAAAGGGACAAGTTAGGTAATGGCGCTCACCCGCTCGTTTCTCAACTCAACGCTTTGCTTTGAGAGAAAAGAGAGACAAGAGCTGGGCGTGTGTGAAAGGAGCAGTCAGGCTACTCTCAGCTGAGGATAACGTTTGGGAAGTGAAGAACAGCAGAGACAGAGCAGGAAGGCCAAAGTGCCATAGGGGTATCGACCGCACTTAGTGGATTCTCAATCCAGACTCAGCTAGTGTCTTCCCTTCTTCTCACCACCACCACATCATCATCTGCATAACCTTCGGCGTCATGGCGCTGGTAGTGCGGGTTCACTTCCCTAGGAGTGTGCCACGCAATGTGATCATTAAGGAGCCCAGAGAGAAGACGATGCGAGAGATCAAGGAGGAGATATTCGTATCGATACGCACTCTCAAGGGTGAGGCCAACGAATATGAAGCCTTCCTACACGCTACACGACGCAACCCAGTTGCTGGGACTGCAGGTGGAGTCTCGAGCGGGAATGGAGGAGGCGGTGTGGCCACAGGAGCTCCATCTGGTGGAGATGGAGATGATCAAGTCCTTCTAGCTCCAGCCGCTCCGCGAGATGAACTTCTTTCACCTCGTCCATCCACAGCGAACGCGAGCACTTCAGCTCCTCCTATTCCTGCCGCTGATGTGTGTTGGATACGCGACCACGAGCACCTTCCTCTTCAAGAGATTCAACGACCTCGGGCACGTTCTCCACTCCAGTTCTTAATTGTTTCTTACACGCCACACTGCCCCTGCTCACACTGTTTCGTATTTGAGAAGCGCTGCTGATATCTCTCGTGTGTTTGGTTATCACTTGATCTTTATTACAGTGCGATGTGGAACTGCGACGGAAGTATCAGGTGGTGAAGATAAAGTGCTACGATCGCGCCAAGACAGTTCTCTTCGACTTCACAGCACCCTTGCGCGAGTGGTTGCCGCTTGTACGAAAGAAGTTTGATCGTGATGACGACACCGACCTCGTCCTCTTCCTCTCTGGCGAGGCACAACGTATGTAACGCCAATCCTACCTCCCCTCGTATTGTCGTGCTTAACACACAGCGTATCCAGCACTGGACGTGTTACGGCCACTGTTCGATCAGGACCGTGAGCTAAGCCAGGGAATTGTACTGTGCCTACGACGACCTGAGGAGCCGGTGGACAAACCCACTCCATGGTTCAAGCATCGCGCTGCCATCTCGCTCAATCGTACATCTACTGCCTCGCGCGATCTTTCATCTGGTGGTACGCTGACCCTCCTAACGCCTTCAAGAGACTGTTCATGCAGAATCTAATACTCTCAATTCACAGCAGGTAAGTCTAAGCTCGTACCAACCCTTTCGATTTCCGCTGTAGGAACCACACCATCGTCACAATCAATCACTGCAGGACCTTTCCCCTCACCCACGTCTACCAACGTTGTGGATGAGGCTGCCGCCACTCCAGTACGGCTACTTAGGACTTACTGTCACCTCAAGTCACCCTTGGTCAGGTTTAATGTTCTTCTCCTGATTACAGACACCCAATACGACGATGAGAGGTTATCTGCTGAAGGCGAACAGCAAGCATAAATGGGAGAAGAGGTGGTTTGTACTCGATAATGACCTTCTCTTCTACTACAAGAACGCCAACGTAAGCCCCTGTTCCTCATATTGTTGTTGCAACCTGCCTTACACGTGGCCTCTCGTATACAGGATAGCAAACCTGCGGATGTAATTGATGTGAAGATGTACCTTCTGAAGGAAGGTGAAGGGAAGAAGAAGTCTTACGCGTGGGATCTCATCCTTTCTCCCAACGCTAAGATTGAGAACGACGAAGTGAAGAAGCTCAACTTCTCGCTCAAGACAGAATCCGCTAGCGTATGAAAGCTTACTCAAATCGCTTCACTTTCACGAGCCTAACACCCTTACCACAGGAGAGAAAAGAGTGGATGACCTCTCTCCAGAGGATCATGGACAAGAGCGGACGTAAAAACGGACCAATGCCATCGCCACCACCGCTGCTCACAGCAACCTCGTCAGCCAACCTTCCGGCCAACAAAGTGAAAAAGAATCGAGCTGAGATGCTATTCGGTCGACCACTCGAACTGGCCGTTCACAACCCGGATGGTTCCCAGATCCCAGCACTCATCGTCAAGTGTATAAACTACCTCGATAACGAGCGAGGTTCAGTTTCCGT